>JAFBJT010110554.1:0-13952 GCA_016785325.1 Chascanopsetta lugubris | reverse complement strand
GCATATAGATATAGATAAACTGAAATGAATAAACAGAGGAAATAAAATAAAAAATAGAGAAAAGAGAAGATGTAGGTTTTCAGAGAGGATTCTAAACAAAAAAACTGTGTCATGCACCTTTAATCCAGCGACCTGAGAGATGAAGGCATCTCTGAGAGTGTCGAACGCGTTAAGTATCGATTTCTTTCGTTTACTGCTGAAAAATAAAAGTTTACGTATCGTCCCGAGAACACGTCCATCCTCTCTCCTCCTCACCTCGGCCTCCCAGTTTGAAAAGAATCCGTGAGGAGAAAACAAACTTTCAATCGTTTTTTTAACGTCCAATGTCGTCTCACCATCCTTTGACAGTGACGTGCAACTATGGCAACGGCGGTTGCCAGCACATCTGCGAGGAGACGGACCACGGCCCCAAGTGTTCGTGCCACATGAAGTTCGTCCTTCACAGCGATGGAAAGACTTGTGTAGGTGAGTCATCTCAGCCCCCGATGCATCGACCGAGGGCCAGGAGTCACAGGAGGAAATATTGAACCACAAACCATTAAGTCGGCGCCCAATTTCCAGCAGCACGTTTAATGAACATCTGGAACCAAGTTCATCCAGATGAAATACAGGCCTATTTATTTTTTTGTTTTTTACTTTATCTGTGACATACAAGGACAAAAGGCTACCACCCACTGTGCCCCCCCCTTCCCCTTCCACTGCTCCAGTAACCTCTTCTTCCCTGCATCTGCTTCAGCTTCTCCTCCTCCTCCTCCTCCTCCTCCTCCTCCTCCTTCCCTTCACTGGACACTTCCCTCTCTCTCTCTGTCTCTCTCTCTCTCTCTCTCTCTCTCTCTCTCTCAGCCACTCGGTCAGACGCACACCTTCTATTAGCCCTGGGGTCACTTCCTCCTCTGCTTCCCATTAGGGATTAACTCCTGACACACCTGACCTAACCTTCCCCTGGCATTTATCAGTGTTTGCCTCCGTTGACTCGGGTTGAGTAAAAATCATTCAGCCGCCCGGACGTATTGAGCCGCTCTGAAGGGCACTTTGTGTGTCCGATGGGACCTGCAGGCGACGTGTTCAGCCATGCACGGGCCTCTTTTATTTATTTTTTTTTACATTCGTCTCATTAGAATTTTAGCATCATATCACAATGACATTTAAAGGTGCAGTGTGTACGATTTGGTGACATCTACAGGTGAAGTTGCGTGTTGTATCCATCACCTCTCTTCTTCCATTGGTGCATGAAGGAGAACCAGCCCTCAGTTTTCATTAAGGCTCAAACGATGTCCAGTTCTTCCACTCTGGGCCACTGTAAAAACATGGCGGCCCCCGTAGGGTGGACCCGCGCCTGGTGTAAATTCACATTAAAGGGCTCATTGTAGGGTTATGTGAAAAGCGAGTCATACATTGGGGTCATACATTTGTAAGCACGTATATCCTATTGTTTTGTAGTTCAATTTCTATTGATAAAAGTGACAAAAATGGACCGAAATCTTACCCACTGTACCTTTTTACGACAAATAAAATAAGTAAAGATAATACTTTTAGGTCATTATAAATTCATGAAAATATCAGTGTGTGGTAGTGATGAAAAACCACTGAAATCTCACACACTGCCCCTTTAATCCAGGGCGTTGCAGTGCGAAACAGCGTGTGCCAGTCAGGATATTTTCAAAGTCAGGGACAGTGATGGAATTAGAGGCAGACTGGTGAGGCGAGGCGGCCGCTCGGTTTCGGCGGCTGTTAACTTTTGAGAGTCGGACTCGGGCCGTGGCTGATAAGCTGTGTGTTTCTGTCGCCGCAGCCCTGATGAAAGCCAGACCCATGTCAAGGTCTGGTCAGCCAACCTGTCATTACCGCCGTGCCCCGCGAGGCCGGGGGGACGCCGCAACGCTGACCGAAATTATACCTTTCAGCCTGCCTCCGTTTCCAAAGGCAGAGCTCGTGTGCCAGATTAGGAAGCAGCGAGCCAGTTACCATCTCTCATTTCCCCCCCCAACAGAATCTGGGGTTACAGAGGTGGAGAGAGAGAGGGAGTGGGGGGGGGGGGGGGGGGGGGGTGCGGTGGACACGGGGGCGCTCCATCTCCCAGACGCTCTATTAGTTAATAAAACCTCAATAAAACAAACAGTCTGCCAAATGGGCCGCTGACGGGCGAGTGAGTGGCAGGAACGAGGTTTCCACCGTAAAAGGCGAAAAAAAGAAAAATGCAATGTCAGCGCTTCTTTAAAAGCTGCATATAGGTTTATGCGGATATTCCAAGTCACTGTGCCAGATTTACAAATCCTCGACCCCGTGGCATTGTTTCTACTATTGACATGTAACCGCCGCATCTGCTTTAAAGGTGCAGTGTGTGAGATTTGCATATTATATCCCTCGCCTCACCCTCACCTTTCTGAGCCTGCAGCCTCAGTGGTCATTAAAGCTCAAAAGATGGTGAGTACGTCCACTCTGGGCTACTGTAAAAACATGGCGGCTCCAGTGTAGAGGACCCGCCCCTCATGTAAATATACAGGAATTGGCTCATCGAAGGGGCAATGGAGAAAAAAATAAAACATTTAGGTGATTGTAAATTCATGAGAATGTCAGTATGTAGTTATTTTGTAATATTTTTAGAAGCGACAAAAATGACAATGACATCTTACACACTGCACCTTTAAAAAGCATATTTCACAGCTCAAGACAAATGGTCCGTCTCTGAGCCAAGGCCTAATATTTCAGTCCCATCTATAAAATATTTCCGCCGCGGTTGTCATCTATTCACAGGCCTTCTGCAAATAGCACAGAGTAATAATTGACCATATTTGGCAACAGAGCAAATGTTTAGAACGTGCACGGTATCCGTAGCAACCACACGAGAAGAAACCACCCTCCATTGTAGAGGAGTAGACACATTTGTCTCTGTGTCCTACCGCCCCAGAGAGAACACGGCACATGTATAGGAGTTCTGCCGGTGGGTTGTTGTTGTTGTTGTTGTTGCTGCAGCCTCTCGTTTGGTGCCATGCCGCAGTGTTTGCATTCGTTTGGCGGAGTCTCTCCTCGCCCACGCTTGGTCCTGCATTTAGTAATAATACCCGTTATTTAGGCGCTGTGGTTGAGGGTGGGGATGGGGGGGTGGGGGGGGTGATGCTCCTTTATCCTTCCTGTCTTACGCAAACTGTTGGTGAGAGTGTCATGGAGGCTCAGAGGTGCACACACCAACACCTGCTCGTAGAGACACACGTCCCTGACTTTGATTGAATTTGATGAATCATTCATTTGTCATCGAGCGCAGCCCTCAGTTATCATTATCATTCAGATCTGAAAAGATGTTTAGTTTGTATATTCTGGGCCACGGTAAAAACAAGATTGATACAACAATCTCATTGTAGGGTCGTGAGGAAAACAATTTAATCTTCATTTTCACTTGCCACCAATCGAGACAGGGATTATTTCACCTAAATCTTTCACACTGGACCTTTTTTTATTTTTTTTAATATCAGGAGAGCGCAGCCCTCATGTGGAAGCATTCATGCTGTTTGCACAGCAAATCATAAACATTCACAAATAGCAGGCAGATGCAGGTATGCTCAGGAGTTCAATCATCTGAAGAGCTGGACACGCACACACCCACACACACACACACACACATGCAGGCACACACACACACACACACACACACACACACGGAGGGTAAGAGAGCGAGAAATGCATTTCATAATACAAACAGAAAGCTATGCAAACAACCACACAAACATACAATACATACCCAGCATGAAGGCACCACATGCATGTAAACACGTGTAGTCTCTACATGCATATGCCCATGACATAAACACACACACATGGCTCTCATGTCGGGTGGTCCCTGCACTCATGTCGGTGTGTTCAGGGGTATCTCCGCTCCGCTCCCCCACTCTAACGCTGTGTGTGGATGGTGCATGCTGGGACGGGGACTGTCCATGGGAACCGTGCATGCTTTGTTTGTGTGGACTTTGTCGTTTCCAAACTCTGGGAATCGATCTCCTCCTCTATCCAGAGAGAGTGTATCTGTGCATTCATCACATATGATGAAAATATAGAGATTTTTCTCTTTTTTTTTCTCTTTTTTTTTTTTTTTTACAAGAAATGGTATGTGTTTAAAGGTGCAGTGTGTAAAATTTTGTGACATCTAGAGGTGACGGTCCAGACTGTATCCATCACCTCACCCTCAACCTCCTGAACATGGAGGAGAACCTATGGTCGACTTCCGTTGTCAGTAAAACTCAACAGATGGTTAATATGTCCACTTTTACTTCTGTAAAAACATGGCGGCCCCCGTAGAGAGGACCCACTCCTCATGTGAATATACATTCATGGGCTCATTGTAGGGTGATGGGGGGAAAAACATTACGTTTATAGATTATAAATTGATGAAAATGTCAGTGTGTAAATGTTTTGTAATATTGTTAGAAGTTGAAAAAATGATCTTACACACTGCACCTTCAAACATCTGGAGTTCTGTCCCGAAAAAATCAGTCGCAAGTTTAAAGGTATAGTATGCAGGATTTGTGGGTTGATGATCTGTAGCTGGACCATTGTAGGAAAGTTACAGCTGTTTTAGAAATGCTACTTAAAGGTGCAGTGTGTACGATTTTGGTCAATTTTGTCGCTTCTAAAAATATTACAAAACACATGACATACTGATATTGTCAGGAATTCATAATCACCTAAATGTTTTCTTTCTTCTCCATCCCCCTTCAATGAGCCCATGAATGTGTATTTACATGAGGAGTGGGTCCTCTCTACGGGGGCCGCCATGTTTTTACAGCAGCCCACACTGGATATGCTAAACCTCTTTTGATGTTTGAGGGCTACCATAGGTTCTCCTGCATTATTCTCAGGAGTGTGAGGGTGAGGTGATGGGACACAGCGTGCAACTTCACCTCTAGATGTCACCCAATCTTACACACTGCATCACTTACCTGTTGAAAGGGTTTCGTTTCCTCAAGAGAACCTCAACATACCCCCCCCCCCCCCGGCTGTACCATTTGATATCATTTGCACATTAGTGCCTGTGAAAAGACACATTTGCCTCCATGAATGGTTTTTAGCGACATCACTTTTACAGCTGGGCCTCCGACGGCACCGAGCGACTCGGCGTAACGGCCCAATAACATTGACTCTGAGATGATGGGACCATAAACGCCGTCACGACGCCCAGACACGAATCCGCTCTGTCCTCAGTCTGTCCGCCTGCAGCACTAACCACCACTCACTCTCAGCTTCGCCGCCGCGCTCGCACTAACTCGCTCGCCAAAGCCTCATCTCACACATTAACGGCCACGCTGCAGTCGGAGGGGGGGGGGGGGTCGACTTTGCATGACGACCGCACGTTGAGAGGTAACACTTTTGCCTTGAAATGTCACCCTCCCTCATTCACCACCAGTGACCTGCCGTCAGCGGCGTGTCGTTACAGCGTTTGGAAAATGGCCGCTGCCGTCTGCTCAGATAATGTCATTTTTGCCCTGGTGTCATCATCACTTCCTGTGGACGCTAACGATGTGTTTAAAGCAGCAGAGGTGATCGCCTGACGTTTGTGCCCCTTATTCCTCCTCATGATGCTTTGCATGAACCATGGACTCAGGTCACTGTTGGTGAACTGGGAGTGAAGGTTCTACAGGTGTTGTCCTCTATATTGGAACGCAGCCCAAGTGATGATGTGAACGTATCTGTGCGGACAGATGAGAGAATGACCAATCAATGAAAATGGTAGTTTGCTGTATCAGGATTTTTTAAATTATGTTCGGCCATTTTTTTTTTCTCATTTCACCATATTTTGATGCATGACTGTATTAGTCTTTTTCGGAAACAAGTTCCAGAATGAACATTGTTAAAGGTGCAGTGTGTAAGATTTGGTGACCTCTAGAAGTTACATGTTGTATCCATCATCTCACCCTCACCCTTCTGAACATCCAGCAGAACCTGTGGTCGACTTCAGTTGTCATTAAAACACAATAGATGTTTTTAGATATATATATAGAATAGAATATATATATATAGAATAGATGAAGTACGTCCACTTTTACGACTATAAAACATGGCCACCCCCATAGAGAGGACCCCCCTCCTTGAGTAAACATACATTAATGGACTCATTTTAGGGTAATGGGGGGGGGGGGACATTTACGTGATTATAGATTAATGAAAAGGTCAGTATGCAATTGTATTGTAATATTTTTAGCAGTGACAAAAATCGTACACACTGCACCTTTAAGCCAAAAACAGCCCAAAAATATATCTTTTATGTTTTCCTCTGTGCGGTTAGATGAGAAATAGTCAGCCTGAGGATGATTTTATAAGCGCATGAATGTCATAATCAGAATATTTTAAAAACCTTTTATTACATTACAGGTGCAAACACACACACACACACACCCACACACACACAGATACTATTTATCTGTGTGTGTACAGTTGCCCTGAGAACAATATCTACTCCCGAATGACACTGGCAGAATGTTGCTCAACACACTTCTGCTGTTCAAAGCGCTGCTGTAAGTTTCCCGTCAGCACTCGGAGTAAAAGCATGTCTCCTGAGCAGCAGCGTGACCGCAGCAGGACGCCATGACCAGTTCAAAGTGAAGACTCCTTCTCTGCGGGTTGCGTTAGGACAAGATGAGAGCCAATCATTCCCTTACTCACACTCTGCAGTGCAACGCCAAGTTATGATCACATCATCGCTTTTTAGTGACAGGGTTTTTTTTTCCCCCCCCTGTTTTGAAGTGTGGGTTCACAAAGTACTTTGGTTTATTACATACCGCGATGCAGAGAGGCATGTAAAGGCTGGAATGCAGTTTATACTTTGTTGCTATTTATACTATTGCTGTGAACGAGGACAGTGGGGAAACATCTCTCACTCCCTTTAAAACAGGCACTCAGTCATATTCTCAGCCTCTGAAATGTGTAGAATGTTTCAGAGGGTAAACCTGCTGTCATGCAGCCCCGTCTTTTAAAGGTGCAGTGTCTTAAGATTTCATTCGATTGCATAGGGTCCTCTCTGTGGGGGGCCGCCATGTTTTTACAGTAGGCCAGAGTGGACACACTTAGCGTCTTTTGAGTTCTAATGGCAGCTGAAGTCGACCAGAGGTTCTCTTGGAAAGGTGAGGGCGAGGTGATGGATGCAACATGCAACTTCACCTCCAGATGTCACCAAATCGTACACACTGCACCTTTAATTGTACTATTACATACAAGAAGTATTTTACAACATAGTATGACAGAATCTCCTGTATATGCAACAATTTATGATTTATTATGGACTGAATGGGAAACACCCGTCTGTCATTTGGTGGATGTAGCTCGGTGTTAGAGCATGCCCTTTAAATGCATGAGGCCGTGGGTTCGATTCCCAGCCTCTCCATCCACCCTCGGATTTAGTGTCACTTTGGATAAAAAAGTGTCCGCTAACTGAAGCTGTAGAAGTATTAAAACTTTTAATCATGGTTTAATATCTGTCACTCAGAATAACTGATCTGACTGAGGCGGAGTAATACGGCCTCTGCTGACGCGTGGAGTGATACGTCCAGAATATAGTGCCAAACAACAGGACGGCCTGACATTTTTATAAGCAAACGGTCCAAAAAAAAGTCTTACTTATTCTTTCATTCATGTGTCGACAAAACATTCTGCCACTGTCCCCGTTACCACCGATAGAAGGAGTAAATCACACTCCGCCCCCTCGCAGTGTTCCCCCTCCAAACACTGAGGTTCGTTTCCCAGAGAGGGCTGCGACCCAACACCTGTAGCCTCCCTCTAAACTCTGTCACGCGCTGTCGTGATGTCAGTTCCAGTCCTTGAGTCATGCAGGCATCGCAGGTAGGAAGGAGGCCGACTGAGCGCGAGGATGAACTCCGCATCAGACTCATGATGTTCACCGAGAACTAAAGTGGTGTTTTTACAATGTGTGCGTGTGTGTGCGTGTGCATGCAGGGGAGAGGAGTGTCCAGTCCCAGGCTGCACCACAGCTGTTCCCCAATGGTAAATATGTGTTCCTCTGACTCGACTCCTCTCTCTCGGGGGGGGTGGGGGTGGGTGGCGGGGAGGGGGAGGGGGTGGGGGGGTCCTGTGGGATGTGGGGAGTAGAGGAAGCTAAACCTAGCAGTCACTGATCAGGCCCCTCCCCTCCCCTCCCCCCCACTCCCCTCCCCTCGCCTCCCCACAGGGGCATCCTCCTTCTGACCTTTGACCTGTGACACCACTCTACACCTCCTCCTCCTCCTCCTCCTCCTCTTCCTCCTCCTCCTCCTCTTCCTCCTTCTGTGAATGCCCTCTCAATAACAGCCGCTGCCCGTGTTGCACCACACCTTTTCCAAACACAGCTGCAAACAGTCTTATCAGTGTTATGTAAAGAGATGGAGACTCACTGTATCTCACACTGTCCACATTTGACTTCACTCCGCCTTTTTACTTCAATGCAAATGCCCCACGTTGATGATCTGGCAGCGAAGCAGGTCACTTCTCCAGTTCAGATTTTACTGAGAAAAATTCTAAGATTGCAATTTAGGAATTTGTGGTTTGCAGTTTTTACTGCCTTGTGCTATAAAATGACACAATCTTCATCTATCAGCAAAACTGGATCAGTTATTTCAATGCAGAGCAGCTGCTATTTTGAATCGGGGACTTTAACTGCTCATGGATTATGTAGGATTTGCTTGTGTTTATCAGGGAGCTGCTGTACAGTGAGTTTGGTTGTTGTGTATAAAAGAGGTTCATTTTTCAACATCATTTGGAATGACTCCATAGATCAATGTATTTGATTATTCAATGATTCAGTTTTCCTCGTACGTGTCGGTTGTAAGGGACGTTGAGAGTGAGTTGATGCAGCTGAGGTCTGATTGAAAGTGAGACGTTGGTCCAGCGCCCTTTGACCTGCAGCTCCTCAGAGATGCAGCTGTTACCCGCACGATGCAGAGGCTGTGATTGGTCCGACTCCATTCATTTTACTCTCACTTACTGTTGTTGAAGTGAACATGGGCTTCATGTCTACAACCTAACGTGGAGACTCAGACCGACACCCAACAGCAGAGGTAACGCCTCTGCGCTCACGCTGTGACCAAACATGAGTGATAAATCTGCGTCCGTTTATCAATGAGCATTTCATTTGCAGAGATTTGATTTGTCGGAAGTCACCATCACTTCAACATGTGACTGTTTCAAAGACCTTCATTTCATTTTGCGGTGAAATTAAGTTTCAGTTCTTTCAAACATTTAGCTACGGATTCCAAACTCCGTCGTCATGGCTACTCGCTGCAGTTGGGAGGCTAATCGTGTGGTCATGGTTCAGCAATGATTCACATAAAAGGCAGAAGAAAGAAAAAACTATAACATATAAATGCATCATCTGTTTGGTCTGCAACAGTGAAAATAATTGATTTTCCGTCTCAAGGCCAGAAGTTATTTGTCTTTGTTGACGATGAAAATGATCCGAACTTTCCCTTCGCTGCGTTTCTCATTGAATAAACAAATGAATGCAAATATGCCCAATTTTCTGGGTGAGCTGAAAAAAGTACATTTTGAAAAAAAAAAAAAAAACCTTGATACATCAAAGCAGTTTGGGATTTCGTGCATTCGATGTGAGAGACTGCGGGAGGAGGTTTGCTCTCCGAGGAGCGGCCCATTCAAGGTAAGCAGCAGCAAAGACGAGTGTTTCACCAGGAGCTAACAAGTTGTTAGCAGTGTCGTACGCGCGTCGCCCGCATGCTGCAGTGCAACAGTCTGCCCTACTTTAGGCTTCCTTGACCTAGTTTCTCTCAGAGAGAGAAATCTTAAGAGCATCCAGCTTTACCTGGTCTGTCTCCTGACGACTTCAGGTTCTTATGCTGTTGAGAGAGCGTTCGCCCTTCAGACCCGAGTGACTTCGCGCTGCGGCGGCGTGTTTGATGTGTGGGCAAGAATTCTGTCATTTCACTTTTTCAATGAAGTCATTGTTTCCAGTTGTTTACTTTCTGTGATCGTTTTGCGAAAATCTCCCCATTGCAAGATTGTGTCTCTGACGTGTCTGACGCGTCAGAGACACAATCTTACAATAATGGTATCGAATCACGCTTGATCTCGATTCCGCTTCGTACGATGAAGTTACGCGAAGCTATTTTCCTTAGAAATCACCGAAAAGCCCATTGGACGTTTGATTTCTGTCTTCAAATCTCCCGAGGCTCTCCACAGCTGCACGTTTGCCGTTTGGCCAAAGTAAACCGCGCTCTCTCTTTTCCACTGAAGTCATTCACTCCCAGCGTCTCTCGCCCTTCCCTCCGTCCCTCATCCATTGACGTAGTCCATTAGCGGCCGACGATGGCTCGCGCCGAACTTGCTCGTTGACAGCCCTGAAGTATAAAGTCTGGCGGTGGCGCTGCCATAAATCCTGCGGCTTCTGTTAAAGAGATGATGCGCAGCGTCTGGACCTGTGCTCATGAAACCTACACTGCCGAGGCTCCGCATCAGACCAAACACTCCGCACGTCACCCTGGAGAATATTTGCTGAAGTCTGCCCACTGTTACTGTAATTGCAGATCCCGAGCCGGTGCAGCGTGGATGTGCGCTGGTGTGCATCCAAAACACACAAGCCCACGCACATACCAGAGCGTGTGTGCGTGTGTGTGTGTGTGTGTGTGTGTGTGTGTGTGTGTGTGTGTGTGTGTGTCTCCCCCCTGCCTTCACTAAACCATCATGTCAGACATATTTCTTTGCTCTCTCTCTTAATGCATGATCATTACAGTTTGGTGCGATGACTGTCTGACTAAGCGTTTCGGGGGCATGTCCCGACACTGTCTTATTGTCTCGTCTGCCAAGTGTCTCTGCTCACACTTTGCAATTATGTGAAGCCACAGTGCCATGCTCTCAAGCCTGGGTTGGGACGGAGGTATTAACTGGAATCCCACCCAAAGCTGCCTCCCCCCCACCCCACCCCCCCACCCCCACGCCCCCCCCCCGCCCCCCCGCCCTGAGCTCTTCTTCATCCATTTTCACCCGAGCAAATCTCGTAAAGGATGGTGTTTATTGATTATAGATTCAAAGTGCGATTGGCCTGAGGGAGACTGGAGAATGGATTTTGCGTACTCTCCCTTTAATCACAAAGACAAACAGAGATGGTGCGTGATGTTTGGTTTGGTCACAGATGGATAATGTGACATCCAGAGGTTAAGAGTTGAGCTCTGCTGACTGACTTTACCGTATCTTTAATTCAGGGGAACTGGAACTAAATGCAGTTCTGGACTCCATATGTCTTTGTACTTGACAAAGGACTTTAATTTGATTCATTTTAATCTGAATTTTTTCCAAGTTTGACTCGCTGAGACCTTACAATGTAAATGAAGAGGGACGTAGCGTCCGTGACATCACTTCAAAGTTCTCTTGTCGCCATCTTTCCCGATGCCTAACTCCTCTTACTTCCTGGTTCATCCAAAAACGGGCAAAGGGGCGGAGCACAGATGGAGCTGGGGTGTGCCCATGGCGCTGTCACAGGATCCACAGAACGAGCCAGGTCGTTCCAGGTGTCACTCAAGAGGCCACGCCCCTAATTACGCAGAGTTCCAAACAGAGAATAAAAATAGGCGAGTTAGAAAAGAACATTTGTACCAGGCTTTAAACGTGTTTCAATCACCTCTCAAGTCGACTATTTTCACATGGCAGTCTATGGACATTGACTCACTTTGCCTCTAGTGGCCACCTGGTGAACTGCAGGTTTGTCCACCCGGAGACTGGTTGAAACCAATAGAAAGCCTCATGTCGTGCAAACTTGGAGGTCGATTGTCCATCCAACCTATGAGACGACCTCTACAGCAGAGTTTACGATACTTACCCGTGTGCCAGCATTATTCTGGGATTATCCCATCCCAGTCTGGTGATGCATCATCTCCAGCCTGTGGCGACACAATCCACTGTTTGGAGCAGTTGTCTGTGGAGCAGCCACAGAACCGTCCATTACATGACCTGGCTGTAAGCACCTGTTTTCCTTTGATATAATTCCAGCGTGCAGACGAGAGACAGCGCCCAGAAAGAGTTTCATTACAGGCTCTGCACTTTTCGACTTAAGTGAAGAGGATTAGTAGGCGTTTCCCCCGGGTGGATCCTCACTCCCTCAAACACCGCAGCCGCCGTCCAGCTCCTCAGTGCCACGTGTGAGGGGCCATCGCTGCCACTGTCCAACCCAACTGGGTGGGTCGGGACCCAAAAGTGGGTTGCGGACCTGTTTTCAGTGGGTCACGGGCCTTTGACATTGTATATCCCGTGCTTTTATTTTGAAGAGGATTGGTTATGCATTGGAGTGCCGTCTATTGACACTCCTCAACAGTAGGTGGCGATGATGCCCTGTAATGCTAATCGACACCTGTCATTTCACAGGTAGAAGAGAAGCCGGAAAACTTTGTTTTCATATGCTAATTACGGCACCGACCAGCTAACTCGGTGTAAAAGGGAATATTTCCCTCTCTAGAGTCGCCACCTGCTGGTCGTTTTTTGTTTATCATTCCCTTTATTTTGCGGCTTATTCCGTACTATCTCAGGTTCAAACTGCACCATCATTTCATTCAGTGAATTAAAGGAGTCGAAATGTTTCCTCGATTTGGGTCTCGGCTCGTCATTAAGGGTCTCGAACCCAGAGCAGTTGAGAACCAACGGTCGAACCCCATCTGCCGTCCAGCGTCCAGCCCGTTAGAGAGGAGAGAGGAGCCGCGTGCCGTTACCTCCTGCAGCCAGTTAAAGATTGTTCCAGGTTGCAGAGATTCGTTATTTTGTTCTTGTTGTTGTTCACGTTGAAACTGGCAGAGCCATTAAAGGCAAGACACCGGCCGCTGATACGTGAGGAGGAATTTCTCTTGTGCACTTTCTTAAAATGAAAGTCTCAGTGAAATTTGTCACTGTCTAGAGAAGAGGCTGCGGCTCCCTCTTCTTGACGGAGTGCCTGCCTTCTCTCTCTCTCTCTCTCTCTCTCTCTCTCTCTCTCTCTCTCTCTTCCCCCCCACTCCCTCTTTCTTTCTACCCTTCTCTCGATTCAGTCTGGCCAACGCAGGGGGGGGGGGGGATAGCTGAAATTGCTTTTTTATCCCTAAAATGCCTGGAAGGTTTTGTCAAAACCAGGGAGAAAGTGGTGTTTTTGTCAGCGTGTGTCTGGAAGTCAAACCTCTGGCCTTGCATTTGGGGGGTAGCAGGGGGAGGGATGGTTGGGGGGGGGGTGATGGGGGGGGGTGTCAGACACTACATCTGGAGGTGGTAATTCACCTTGACCAAAGACTCACCGGCGATGTTCAAATGAACAATCACGTCATTCAAATCCACTTTCATTCCAGCTCAGATTTGAACAATTCACACTGACATATACATTTGTCTATGATCTGGATATGACTGGACAACCAGCCTTTGATGACTTAAAGGTGCAGTGTGTAATATTTTGCGACATGTAGAGGTGAGGTTCCATGTTGTATCCGTCACCTTGCCCTCCTGAGCATGCAGGAGAACCTACGTGTGGTAGACGTCCGTTGTCATTCAAACTCAAAAGATGTTGAGTATGTTCCCTCAGGGCTACTGTAGAAATGACTGAAATCGTACGCACTGCACCTTTAATGGCTATTTCTGGCAAGGACAGCAGAGCTCTGCACATGTGTTTTAGCGAAAAGCTGCCATGGATTCCTGTTTGACCCTTCTCACCCATGTGCCACCATCATCCATTCTTCCATTTTTGCTGAATTGACACATTTCTAGGTTTGAACATTGTCAGTGTGATGTCTGTCTCCACGTCAGTGGAGAGAAAACAACAACACCATAGAACCTTTTAAACACGTGTGCACATGAGACATGGCTGTTCTCTCTCTTCTAATGACCGTGTCCTTTAACTCTCTCCACTCACGTCGCTGCTGCATCTCTCTTTGTTTCCTCCTCCCTCCTCTGTGAGCACCTCTAACCCCGCTTTGGTTCTTCTTCTCATCTCCTGTGTGACACACATATATATGTGT
>JAFBJT010110553.1:0-14966 GCA_016785325.1 Chascanopsetta lugubris | reverse complement strand
TAAAGCTATCCGTATCGGCGATACTAGCACAGTATTTACTTGGTATCGCGTCAATACCAAAATTCCCAGTATCGCCCACCCCATTATACGCTTCTCTGTGCTTCCTTTAAATCCGTCACCCCCTAAAGATAAAGATAAATACGAATACACATTAAGGATAAACACTGTGCCCGCTTCAAGGGCTCGTAATATGAATACACCACACAGAAACAGGAGAGGAGTTCTTCACAACAATCTCATAGAAATCAGCACAAGGACAGTTTCAGAGCCACAAGCAAATAGAAAAATGTGCTCTACTAAATATTCGATCCCTCAGATCCAAATCATGACTCATTGACGATTTAATAAAAGAACTCTAATTTGATCTGCTCTGTTTAACTGAAACATGCATGGCTTCAATTCGATGACTATGTATCTATAAATGAAGCAACACCCCCACCTGTATTGATGCCCATATCTCCGGAGGTAATGGCAGAGGTGGGGGGGTTGCGGCAATATTCAATCAAGACCTTTTATTCACCCCTCGACTCCTTTTAAATGAATTTCCAGAATTTCTTTCAGAATTAGTTCTCTCATCTGATAAAATCATCATGGCAGGCGATTTCAGTATTCATGTAGATGTAGCCTTAGCATATGCTTCAAGTCACTGATTGACTCAATTGGCTTCAAACAGCAGGTTAATAAACCAACCCACTGTTTTAACCACACACTTGAACATATCTTGACATATGGCAGAGAAATCTATAACCTATTCGTTTTTGACTGTAACCCCCGACTGCCTGACCACTGTCTGCTTTCATTTGAATTTACAATTCTAAATACTAGCAAATTAAAACATTGCTTGTAAGACAGTTTAGTTCAACAATTTGAAGAACGGCTCTCATCCGCCCACCAGCCGTGTGTCAGCTCAACAGAGGAAGACTGTAAAAACGCCTCTCACACACGGCTCAGTGACCGAGTTGACAGCACCAGCTGAGTATCACAAACGGACACAAATGCTGTTGGTGGATGCAAATGTTGGTGCCTGCCAGCGAGGTGACGGGGGCGGACGGGCGTTGACACTTTCAAGGAATCACTGTATAAATATACTGTATATCCATGTATTACATCACTTACAAGGCCCTAAATAATCAAGCCCCGTCTTCCATTAGAGAACGTATCACCTCGTATCATCCGAATAGATCACTTCGGTCTCTAAATAAAGGGCCTGCTGGTTGTTCTCAGAATTGATCAAAATAGAGCAGGTGGTAGAGCCTTTAGCTACCCAGCTCCCACTCTCAGTTCGGGAGTCTGATTCTGTCTCTACCTTTAAGGTGAGACCCAAAACGTACCTTTTTGACATAATCTATGGTCAAAACTAGATCAGGTGAGTCCTGAGTTGAGTAGTCCACACTAAGCTGCAATGGGCTCAGACTGCTGGGGGGAATTTCACATCATGCACTTAAGACTGAGCACTCTTCCTTCACGCACTTTCTCATCACTTTGTCCTCTGTTTACATTCTCTGCCTCAAACTCTGTGTCCCTCCGACTACATTTAACCCAGAAAAGCAGCTGCACTGGGTGTAGTTTTGGTCACCAGGGGTTTTTCTCATGGCTACAACATTCCCAAGCTCTGTGAGTTCACGCTCAGCTGCAGTTGTCAGCAGCAGAAGGGACGAGCTGACAACTTCCAGCCACTATACTATCCACCTTCCACCACAAGAGGGCAGTCATGTGTAACAAATACGCAGCCTTGCATAAACAAATATGATCAAATGAATAAATTGCCAAGGAAATAAAATGACAAAATGACTTTTCCTTAGATTATAAAATAAAACAATTCAAATACTTTGAAAACAATATTGTATTTTCTTCAAATTTCAATGATACAAAACAACCCTGTTACAATAGGTTGTGATTCTCGTGGTCCGGCCCACTTGAGATCCAATCTGGCCCTATGAGGCCCCTGAACTCAAATGAGTTTGGCAGGCCCTGGTCTAATTAGCTTGTTTAAGAAAAAAGATGAAGTTAATAGAGGTGTTGTTTGAAAGGGAGTCCTGGTCTGTTTACAAGCATCAACAGTTTTTGAAATGCACCTGTACATATTAGATATTCTCATCCCTTTCTCTGCAAGTGCACTAACTATGGAAAATCAGACCATAATAAAACACATGAAATCATCCAATCTAACATCTGTCCACAAATTGAATCTGTAAGTTTGATTTTTGTCACCCCGAGGTTTCGCCTTTCACTCTCCACCCAGCAGATGGCGGCAGTGTGCGGCCCTCGCTTGCACAGCACCGTATAAAACTCGTCGAGGCAGAAAAGAGACCCGGCTCTCTGTTGTCTCCGACTTCCTGGGTTGCGTTGCAGGAAAAGTGAAGGAAACATGGATAAAGTGGACCACTCGTCGTATTGTACCGTGTTGGACGGAAAGCGTCAGTCTAAATATCTGTGTTATTCACACAGGAGGAGAAAGGGAACGTTTTCGATCTGGTGAGTCTGGTGAAAACACTTCGAACGGCGTTGAAAGGAGTTAAGCTAATATCTATTACAATTTCTCAGTCCTTGCTTCGGCAAAACGATGCGTGTGTCTCCACCGGGGGAAGACTCTCAGTTTGAGTTCGTATTGTTCCTCCAACTGCTAAATACCAATACTCTCGAGCTGTGGAACGGCCGCATATGAAATGTGAACGTCAAAATGTCGACACGCCAAGTGGAAACGGTGAAGAAATTCTGTTAGTCTGTAGACTTGATGCCGAGTTGAGGACAGAACCTCTGAGTTAACGGCACACTAGTCAGTCCAACTTGAACTTTGTATGTGTACATGTTTATTTACAGATTAATTAATGTTCACCATTATTCAAATGTTTGTGTCAGTGTAAGCAGACTGTGATATGAATACATGCAATGCAAGTTTAGTATCTAATATGACATTCTTACGTTGGCCTTGTGCGGCGTTTGAGATCACGTGATTGAAACAGGTGTGTGAATGCGTAGTTAGTGCCGGTGTGTGTTTGTGTAGTTTGACAGATGCAGTCGATGTCTGGAGCACAGAATACTCTGAGGACACCTTGGTGCAGTTTGTAAGTTTGCAACCTGCCGCTGAAACGTCACCGAACACAAACCGTCCTGCTTCCTCACCGGTTCTAACTTTACCTGTTTGCACAGAGACACAAGTTTGCCTTGAAATCTACAGAGGATTATATTCATAAACTCAGGTGAGTTTACATCACACACACACATTTGTACTCCCCCCCCCCCCCCCCCCCCCCCCCCCTTTTTTCCCCCCCCCCCCCCCCCCCCCACACACACACACCTATTCAAATAGGCGTTTAATCAAATCGAAGAAATGAATGGATAGATTAATCAATTAGAAAACTAATTGGATAAGACTCCACCTGCTCCTCAGGTCGGCCTGTACCACTGGCGATGTGTCCGTCACGGTCAGCGAGACCAGTGCGGATCTCCAGGTGACCTCGGGGTCATGTGACCTGGGTTTGAGTCTGCGGAGGCTGCCGGGCCCCCAGGCTGCAGAGGAAGTGAAGGAGCTGTTGTTCAGGATGGCCGACAGCCTCACTCATGGTACCTGTGACTGCTGGTGCACAATCAAGTTCAAAACTGTCACTTGAGATGAATGCAAGAGGTGTCTTTTCATCCCCACCAGTTACAACCCCAGGTCCCAGTCCAGTGAAGAGCCACCAGAGGCGTAACACAGGTACACGTCCATTTGTTTGCATCGTATGTTTGAAATCATTTGTGACTTCACGTGGCTGCTGCTCTTCAATGTTCTCTGTGTGGAGAGAGCTCTAGGTCACTCAGTTATAGTCTGTAACATCCTTCACACTAACTCAAAACATTGATGTAAGCGAAAATCACGCTGTGAAATCATTGTCTAGTGGTTGCAGTTGGTATTGCAACTGTGATCGTTATCACATGTTGCACAATAACATCCGTGTTTTTCCTCAAGTTTTGTTAAATAACAGAAATGCCGTGAATAATGAAATATTTGACCACCACCAGATACACCTCAACTTGGAAATTACAAACGTACAATGTTTGATTTAATAACAGCTAACAATAACCTCCTTCAAACAAAGGAGAAAAGGCACTGGGGGGGGGGGGGGGGGGGGGGGGGGGTTAATTAGACCATATCAAACAAAATGCTACATGTAATTTGTCCCGCCTCTGTCCACCTCTGTCATCGCCATCTATATCTCTTCTCCTCCCTTTGCAGCTCTGCCCCGGGCTCACCGTCATTAATACTCTATTAAAAACATGTTTTGTTTTTCCTGTGCTTCAACATGCGCATCATACAAACTGATTTTGTATTCGAGCAGTGTCTGCCAGAATCCAGGATTGTCAGTGAGAATGTTTAAGATATGATGAAGTGTTGATGGTGGTGACGAGAGTAACGTTTGGTCTTTTGTCGCCCCCAGAGTTTGAGCCCCGGCAGCAGCAGAATTGTGGTCCATCAGTGACGGTAAAGAGACGAGCACCAGGGGCTTCACTCATCAACCCAGGAACAAAAAAGTAGGTCCTACCTCCGTGAAGCTTGCAGCAGTACAAGCCGATCAGTCTCACTCGTAAAGCAACAAGTGTTGTGTTTTGCAGAAAGAGCCAAGCGACCGGTGTAGCCTTCGATGATGCCGACGACGACTGATCCAGTTTAGATCCTGTTTTCACGCTGCTGCTGCTGCTGCACAAACCCAACAAGAAGCATGATTTCATTCTGAATTGTTTTTAAACAGTGGTTGATTACTTTGGTGAAATGTGATAACTCACCATGACAACCATGACAGGGATTTTTAATGGTTTTATATCCTCAGGCTTCTCCTTGAATACTGCATTCACTTCTATGATACAGTATTCGCAACCAACAATTATGTGATCATGAACTCTGATTTTAATCACGTTAAACAGATGTTTTAAACTTCTCTTAACATTGCAGTTGCTCTTACTTGGACAGACATATTTATTGACAATGTACTGCTAAATGTTCAATATGGAGGGTGAACCAACACGTGCATATAACAGACTTGCCTCTGTATTGTTTTTTAATTCAAATAATAAGCTGTTTACTTTGTAATGTGTTTATGGGCCAAGTTGTAAAATAATGTCCGTTTTTGTTGAAGTAAATAAAAGTGAAATATTACACTGTGTGTTAAATAACACATTGTACAATTGGTCAAAAATGTCATGACATAACCTGTGTGTGTGTGTGTGTATATATATATATATACTCTTGAAAATCAATTTAGTTGAAAAAGTCATGGTGTCTAATGTGTTCTTGGCCTTTCCCTTTGAAATGAGTCACAAATTAATGATTTCAAAAGTAAATGACCTTTATACTGTAATGTATTTATATAATACAAATAGATACTGGTACTGAGGGGTGTACTTGTGTAATGTATAAGCAAACATAATTTAACTGTATATATAGAACTGGTTCTTAATTAACCTACCTTGTCTACAAATGTTTGAGTGAATGTTAGAGGTGCAGTTTGGGAGATTTCTGCCATTTTTGTCACTTAGAAAAATATAACAAAACATTACATACTGACATTGTGATGAATTTATAATCGACTAAATGTATTTTTTTTTTGCCACTACGCTTAAATGAGCCCATTAAGGTATATTTACATGAGGGGCTCCTCCCTACGGGGGCCGCCATGTTTTAACAGTGGCCAAGAGTGGACATACTAAACCTCTGTTGAAACCATAGGTTCTCCTTCATGCTCAGAAGGGTGAGGGTCAAATGATGGATACAACAACTTCACCTCTAGAGGTCACCAAGTCTTACACCCTGCACTTTGAACTCTTTTAAACGGCTCAACTCCCGAAATTAGAGTAAAAATAGTTCATAAAAACATCAACATAAGAATACTACCCCCTCAACTCACCTTTCAAAGCATGTATGGGAGCTTTATGTCATAATGAAAACTCAAACGGCTCACATCAAAAGCACCATCCCTGCCACGTGGACCAGTACCAGTTTGCCTATCGCGCCAACAGGTGTCAGCAGCATCGCCCTGGAACACCTGGAGAAAGCCAGCACCTACGTCAGGCTGCTCTTCCTAGACTTTGTCTCGGCCTTTAACACAGTCCTCCCCAGCACCATGGTCTCTAAACGGCAAAATCTTAGCAAGTGGAGACTGGACTCCAACCGCCCCCAGTCTGTCAGGTTGGGGAATTAGACATCGTCGCCCATCACCGTGAACGTTGGTGCGCCCCAAGGATGTGTGCTAAGCCCCCCTCCTGTTTACCCTCTTCACCCACGACTGCCAACCTGCCCACGCAACCAACTCCATCATGAAGTTCGCGGGTGACACAACGGTCGTGGGGCTGATCTCCAACAACGTCAGCACACAGGAGCGAGGTGGAAAAGCTGATCAACTCCACAATCAACCTGGTCTGAACAACAAAAAGACCAAGGAGATTGTGGTGGACTATAGGAGGTCCAGAGGGTCATCTCCTGCAGTTTATGCATATCTATATACATACACGGGTCTGAGAGTTTCAACATGATTTCGTTGTCATGCTGGCAACAATTGTGCAAAGACAATAAAAACCTATTTTGTCTTAAACTGTGTTTAACTGTACATGTTTGGCTGTTGTAAAAACACGGTGTTACAACATGGCTGCCGGCAAAAAGACGACCTGCTCCTGCAGTAAACACGAAGGCTCATTCAAAGAATGATGCAAATAAACAAACTGCAAGAGCATCAGTGTATATTAGGCTGATATAATGGATTTAGTTTGAGCAAAAAATCGTGCACACTGCACCTTTAAAACCGCATTCTCCCTGGCCAAAATGAGCGATAAACTGACTCCGAGTTCAGAAACGATACATGTTTAATCATTCATGAGCTGTGACGCTGAGCGCAGAGCTTTTATCCAAATGACAAACGAGTTATACAGTCATACATCCATCATATAACTTTGTAAATATAGAAAAAAGTAAAATCAAACGAAATCTATTTTTTTTTTTTCTACAATTGCACCGAACTCCTGTGGTTGCTGGTGACACGAGTTACCTCATCATCGTTTGACGTGTTAGTCTGGTTCTCTGTAATTCGTCCCGTTTGTCAGTTCTGCTGAAAACACACGAATAATCATGTGTGTCGTTTGCAAAGTGAGTTCAAACACTGTTTACATTCTCGGACAAGACAGAAAGAACAGATGAGTTCTTCTTGTTTTGCTGAGAAATCGTCCAGTGTGTGTGTGTGTGTGTGTGCGTGTGTGTGTGTGGGGGGGGGGGGGGGGGGAGCTAGAATGACACACACCATGACTGTGCTTAGCTGTGAGAGAGGTTCATGAAAAGGTTCCGACAGGATATTATACAACGAAAGTTATCACAAAGCCCATGATAAATCTGCTCAAACTAGTCCAAACTCAACAAATAACAAATAGATAAATAAACCAGACCAAGACCACCTGCAAATCATAGCACACGTGCTGTACGCATCTTTACACTACATTCTAATCTGATTCCGATCAGATTAGTCTTAATTGAATTGAGACGATTAATCGATGAATCGACTGTAATCTATTATAAGAATTATTCGATTACAATTTTCTTGAATCGATGAATCACATTTTTGGTTCCTGTTGTGCTGTAACTGTTGGTTAAAGGTGCAGTGTGTAAGATTTGGAAATATCTAGTGGTGAAGTAACTTGTTGTATCCATCAGCTTGCCCTCGCCCTTCTGAACATGGAGAACCTATGGTCGACGTCAGTTGTCATTAAAACTCAAAAGATGTTTAGTATGTCCACTTTTACCTCTGTAAAAACATGGCGGCACCCGTAGCGAGGATCTGCTCCTCATGTAAATATACATTAGAGTGCTCATTTAAGGGTAATGGAAAAAAAACAAGCATTAAGGTGATTATAAATTTATGAAAATGTCAGTATGTAGCTGTTTTGTAATATTTTTAGAAGTGACTCAAATGACGGAAATCTTACACACTGCACCTTTAAAGGAACTGACAACTGTAACATACGCTGACACAGACATGTCTTTCTCACGTTTGTCCAATTTTTCCCGCCCATTCAAATAATCGCTGAATCCAATCGAAGAAAATAATCAATAGTCGAATACAAAAATAATCAATAGCACAGAATCACAGTGATAGTAGTGCAGTTAGCAGTCATTATCGGGGGCAACAGGGGGAAGGAGTTACTAGAATTACACTGTGCCCGGTTTACAGAGAGAGTCCAGCACATAATGACATGTTAAAAGCGCAAAGGAGGGCATTCAATCGAAAGAGACCAATGGGAGGGCGGCGGCGTTCCTGCGTACATTCCATCAGTGTCCGTCAAAGAAAAGGCAAACGGCTCAAAGCGCTTTTCAATAAATCCTCTTTCTTATTGCAAAATAAAACACACGCTCCTCTGCCTGCAGCTGCCGACATATCCAAAATAAATCGTCCGTCTTCTGGCCACAGAAAAATATACTGTATTACATAACCATTTGGAATCAGCATCATCGCAGCATGCTCTTTAAACAGGTGTAGTTTGGGACAGCAACAAGGACCTGCTCTGGTTATGCGTGGCCCTGTGGCAGGGGGGCACGTTCCAATACGCCACCAGTCGAGTGCAAAGGCAGCTGACCTCCTCCGTCCATCCGCCACCTGGTGAGATACATTCTCAGAAACAATGAACATGGAAACATTCCGGGAATTAAGTGTTGGGTCCAAATGCAAACCACCACCACCACCACCTGCTGGATCTCTGACCGAAACCGCCTCAGCTCCTCCTGGACATTTGAGGCTGAAATACTGATCTACTGGTCCCATGTTCCATAGTGCAGAGAGCGTTGGTCCTCCTCAGGGTTCGGTTCAGTCAGTAGCTGCTTCCTTCCTCCAGAGCTCAGAGCTCGGACACACATGGATCTGCTCCTCTCCTCCTCGTCTCTGCGCCGCCAGAGGCTCGTTTCAACAGAGAGTGTCCGTGTTGAAGGAGAGCTGCACCTGTCGTGCGCACGCACACGCGCACACACACACACGCACACACACACACACACACACACACGTTGATGCACACAAGAAAAAAAAAAAACACAATATTTCAAATCAAAGTGGTGGTACTAATGTAATGCCACCGTTTTTGTCAAATGACTCAAAAATGCGTTTAGGTCATTTTAATACGGTTTTGACCAGTTTGTTAGTGATACTTCTACACCATAACAGTGTGTTTAACTCCAAAAGTGAGGAAAACCACAATAGGTCCCCTTTAAAAACAAGCTGTAAAGATGGAATCAGCACAACAACAACAACTGTAAAATGGAAACCAGAGATTAGTGTGACGGCCATCTTGCTTTGCCAGGAGCTGTTTAGTTTGTCTGCTGCGTGCTTCTCTACCTTGCAGGTCCTGGTGGGCGGGGTCTGCTGATTTCACCTGGGAGCACCTGGCCAGTTTGTTATTGTTATTTTGTGTTTAAAACCCTTTTCCTCAGTTTTGCACCATACAACACTGCACACACATCATTCACTCTCACACACACACACACACACCCACCCGCTGACACACTGATTCCACTGACTGCCAGACCTCATCCCTTTGCATCGTCTTGGTTGTTCTTTAGTGGATTGATAAATATTATTTTATAAGTTCAACTAAGTCACCCGTGGTACATGTTAAGTCAACCTAGCTCTCAGTCAAGAGGGCACGCCCCGAAATACGCACAATTACAAACGTCGCTAAATTAAGTATTAAGTACGAAAAAAAAAATCCCCCGTAGGCTTTAAAGGTGCGGTGTGTCATTTTTGTGACTTCTAAAAAAACATTCTAAAACAATCACACACTGACATTGTCACGCATTTTTTATGTTTTATATTTTCTATTTTCTTTCCATTGGCCTTAAATGAGCCCATTAATGTGTATTTACATGAGTGGGTTCTCTCTACGGGGGGCGCCATGTTTCTACAGTAGCCCCGGAGTGGACATATTAAACATCGTTTGAGTTTCAAAGACAACTGAAGTCGACCATAGGTTCTCCTGCATGCTCGGAAGGGTGAGGGCGACGTGATGGATGCTGTATGGAACCTCACTACCAGATGTCACCAAATCTTACACACTGCACCTTTAAACATGCCTCATTCGCCTCGAAATCGGATTGTCTCATAACAAGAGATGTGATTCACTCACCCTTTCCTCCTCGAAGCTGATCAGTCCTTCATCATCGTCGCTCTCCAGCTCCTCCGGTGCCTCGCTGATCAGAGCATTGAGCTCCGTGTTTGCCGGCCGAGACTTCAGCAGATTGAGGATGTGCTGCAGTGGTGACTGAGTGCCACCGGGGGGCAGCACTTCCTGCTGCTCCAAGTTGTCACTCTGCTTCTTTGCAAAGTTGACAAACACCTGGGCAGAGGAAGGTTATTTGAGTTTCACCGTTTCTTGTTGCAGGCCTGTGTGTGTGTGTGTGTGTGTGTGTGTGTGATTCACATAGACTCACATTGTCCAGAGTGGTCTGACTGACGGAGTAGTCCTCAATGCCCAGCACCTCCACCACCTGCTCCATCTTACTGAAGACCTGAGCCAGGGAGATCCACTCCGACTTCAGCTGGTACTGGACCTTGGTGTGGTGACGCTCCTGCGGACATGACAACACATCACGGCATATCTGAGTCCATGTCGCAGGGAGAGAGAACCATCTCAAACTGCTTAAGGTGCAGTGTGTACGATTCGGTGACCTCTAGAGGGGAAGTTGCTTGTTGTGCATCCTCATCCTCACCCTTCTGAGCATGCAGGAGAACCTATGGCACATCTGTGCTGTCAATAAACATCAAATGATGTGTAGCACGTCCTCTCTGGGCTATTGAAAAGAAACCCATAGAGGGGACCCACTCCTCATGGAAACATATATTAATGGGCTCATTTATGGGTCAAGGAAAGAAAATGAAACATTTACGTGATTATAAATTCATGAACATTTCAAGGGTGTAATTGTTTTAGAATATTCTAATTAGTGACAAAAGCGATCGTACACATTGCACCTTTAATACATATCATTTGCTCAGGACCGCTCCTCGGGAAAACCAGAAAATGCTGTTTTGATGCAAAGCGTAAACTGTATCCCTGAATATTTCAGATGTACGTCCGCCACGTCCAGCCAGGAGCGTCCGTCTGAAACGGGATGTTTGATTCGTGGAGTTTCTTCAGTGTGACCGGCTCCTGCAGTGTTCTACCTTCAGCACGGCCTCAGGGAAGTTTCTGTTGAAGAATCGAACCACCTCCTTCACACTGGAGCTGCTCTTGGTCCTCACTGTGATCATGTAACCATCCCCGAACCTGGACAACACACGTTTGAGCTGTAAGTTCAACACATGGCGATGTCAAAACAACAGTTTCATAAGTACGGAAGCAGATTGCATTTACTAAGTTCAGATCTTTTTGGAATATTATCTCGTGATTACGAGATTAAAACCCGTTGGTTTAACTGCTCCTCCATGAAGAGAGCGACGCACAGGACCATCAGACTGGGCGTTCCTCCTCGTAGTGCGAGCGACAGATGCCTGCGCAGAGTTTACACACTAATATCAATGCAGTTCTCATTTTGAATAAACAACATTTCCCTGTGTCATATGAAGTCAGACTTTATCCCTGTTGAAGCCTTTGTTTACTTGAACTGCTTTACGGTAACAATTGGATGTAGTAAATGTCATCACCACTGCAAACCACAACTCTAACAACATTATCATGGACATCAAATCTTCTATATTTTACATAATCTGTTTGATTCCGGTCTTATTTGACAATATCAAAAACATATTTTGTACTAAGTGAATGCAATACGCTTCCGTACCCAAGTGTACATCAGCACACTCAACAGAAAGTGATTAAGATCACTTAAGATCAAAACCAAGTTTGATCTTAAGTGAGCCTGACCAGTAAAAACCAAAGCATAATGACAACTCCAAAGATGTCTCTTTTTTTTTACTGCAAATAAATACATCATATATAATAAGTACATTCTGAACATCTTTTCACAAACTGACATCATGAACAACCTGAAATGTGGGTTTTGGCCAGCAGGCCGTATCTTTGACACCCTGGATTTAGTATGAGGGAAAGACCACAGGTGAGACAGTTGAGAGAAACAGACGGACACTCAAAACAAAACTGCTGGATTCAAACTAATGTATCTGTTTCACCATCAGTGACTTCAAGAAAAGTTGAATGATAGGAGCTTGAATCATGTGAGGTGATGTTTGACCTCTAAATTTCAAACATTCTGATTCTTCGATCAAAGACCTTGCCTCTGTTATCAGTTAAAAGTGTCATTGCGGTGCCACGGACACCAAGACAGACAGTGGCACCTTGTATGATGGCTCACACACAGGATGGTGAGAGGATGAATGAGAGGGAAAATAAGACTTTTGTAATGTTTGACAATTTTTGTCCTGAAGACAAAATATTACGGGACTAGTGTTTCTTGTTTTGGGGTTTTTTTTTTGTGCTAAACTTTTATCCTAAAACGTTTTAAACCTCTAGAATACCAGATAAATGTTTAAAGGAAATATCGGTACTTATCCTCTCTAATTTGAAGGAGCAGTGTGTACGATTTAGTGACATCTAGAGGTGAAGTTGCATGTTGTATCCATCACCTCACCCTCACCCTTCTGCGCATACAGGAGAACCTTTGGTAGACTTCAGTTGTCATTAAAAACTCAAAAATGTTTCTGTATGTCCACTCTGGGCTACTGTAAAAACATGGTGGCCCCAGTAGAGAGGACCTGCTCCTCATGTAAATATACATTCACGGGCTCATTTCAGAGTGATACAATACATGTAGATGATTATAAATTCATGAAAAGGTCAGTATGTAATTGATTTGTTACATTTTTAGAAGTCTGACTGAACTTTACACACTGCACCTTTAATGAAGTCATTTCAACTAATGTGTGGCGAGTTGTGTAAATGAGCAATAAGTGAGTCCATTTCTAATCACTAGAAAATGATCGGCAGCTTTGCGATATCTAGAAATGATCAAAAAGAAGTTGCATCGCTCACGACTCTCCTGACCTGTTCTTGAGGTGCTGGATGCTGCCCAGGCACTTGAACCGGCCGTTCACCATGATGCCCAGTCGGGTGCACAGAGCCTCACACTCCTCCATACTGCACAGAACAGCAGGGGTCAATGTACATCATGCCCTCTAGAATATGGCAAAGCATCCAAACACGTGTTGGCACAAACGGCACATCCTGTTGCTGCCTCACCTGTGCGAGGTCAGCACCACCGAGCGTCCCGTCTTGATGATGTCCAAGATTAAATTCCAGAGGAACCTGCGAGCCTTTGGGTCCATGCCCGTGGTGGGCTCATCCTCGAGAGGGAAGGAATAGTGTTAATATATATATATATTTTTTTTAAGTAGTCAGAGGTCTGTCTTTATATTGGGCAGTTCAAGGCTGGACAACCACTCAAAGGTCTTCATGATGCATTTTTACCATTCAAACATTCTAACACCGGGGGGGGGGGGGCATTATAGGGCCACAAAAACTCCGTTATATCAAGACCTGCTGTTATCATTGTATGAAATTATTGAAAACACCTTAAGGGCTATTCATTTATGCATTATCTATATCATGTAACAATTACTCCAAACACCGTCCCATCAAGAAACTCAAAAGGATGTGAAAACAATATACTTAATAATCAGTCATCGTCCAATGTGTGTCAGGAAAATGATCGAACAGTATGCACACAAAAATTAAACAAACAATAATTGAAATGTTGTGTTTTGTAGAAAATGCCAGTCAAGCATGACAGAATCACACACACACACACACACACACACACACACACAGGAAACAAGCATTTCAAAATAAATAAAAATGTCTAGCTTCATGTATAAAACAGTGACGCTTGTACTGGACTCTACGTGTCCACCCCAATCTGGCCCGTGGGCCGTGAAATGCCCAGGTCTGTTCTAACACATTCAGACAGGGTCATTATTCAGGGTTCAGGACAGTCAGGATACCTCCACACACTAAGCGGGGCAGACACCCATCAGTCACAGCCCCACACCAATAAGCATTTGAGTATGTGATTTATTGTATCTATTTTGATCTTAATTCTAATCTATTGCACTGCTTCTACTGTTCAACTGTATGTTTTTTTTTTCATTTATATATTTGTAGATTTTTTATTTCTGCTTTTATTTTACTTTGCGTGTTTTCTAACCTGTTTTATAGTAATATCTTTTTCATGCTGCATGGGTGCTGAGCATCTTATGTCTTTTTCTGCAAAGCACTTTGAACCTTTATGGTTGTTTCAAAGTGCTTTACAAATAAAGTTGGATTGCATTGGATTTGACGGCATACGTGAGAGTTCAGCAAGGAAACAAATATATGCAGCAACAATTTAAGAAATAAAGAGCTGATGAAGCTAATAATATGTCCAATATAAGTACACATTGTACATAGAGATTCTGTGGTTGTGCACATTTTATGATGGGAACATTGAACAAACATGTATAAATGTACTCATGTCTCCATACCGTGGAGTCATTAAAGTGAATAAAAGCTGTTACCAGGAAGATGAGCGAGGGGTATCCAATCAGAGCGATGGCAGTGGAAAGCTTGCGTTTGTTTCCTCCGCTGTACGTGCTTGCAGGTTTGTCTGCATACTTTGACAGCTCCAGCTTTTCCAGTGCCCACTGCACCACCTACAGGGGTTGAATGGTAATGTCAGTCCGTGCTCAGTAATAAAGATGGAGTCCATCACTATAATAATTTGAAGAGAATATAATATAAAATAAAAAATGTGTTGGGATCGATATAAACAAACTGTAGAAGAATTTTGTACCAGACAATCTTGCACAAAATGAACTTGATGGGTAAATTAGGCCCCATTCAGACAGTGGTGGGCCGTATGGTGGGCATACATATACATATACACACATATATATATATATATACACACACATATATACAAAAAATCAGGGCTCTCCATAAAGAATGGAATAATGGCTCTGCGCCATCGTACC
>JAFBJT010110551.1:0-40893 GCA_016785325.1 Chascanopsetta lugubris | reverse complement strand
TTCGATTTCTGCATATAGAGAGAAAAAAAAATCACCTCGACACGACTCACATTAAGTGACTGTGACCGAGGAGCAGCAGAGTGGCTTTGCCTCAGTGGAGGTGGCGTTAGCAGCTCTATGGCTCTCAGTGCTGTGTGCTCCTCTCCCTCAGCTCCGCCCCCTTCTGATACGTTCCTTCTGACTTCGATCACATGACCAGGCGTGTTTACACCTGCAGTAGCCGGACACACTCTGTCACACACCCGCACCGAGCCCCTGGCAGTGAATACCGCTGACTAACCTGAGGAAGGAGAAGCAGGCACGCCCTGGACTGTCGAGCGGACGGTTAAGCAGGGAGTTGGTGAGTTAGCGTTGCTAGCCTGTCAGTTAGCCTGTCAGCGCGGTGTTACGTGAGGACGCTTAGCGTCGCTCTTCCTTAGCAGCAGCGGCGAAGTTAGCATGCTAACTGTTGTGCTCGACATGTTAGCTTTGCTTCAGCTGCATCACCAGCACCTAAGCAGCGGGTTAAGGCGAATGTTTTGTTATAGCTGTCACAAATAGACGTGGCGCTGAGTGGGTCTCATAAGGTAACATAAGTTGTGCAATGTCATCTTGTTTGGACCTGTTTAATTGGCTGCCTCTCCAGTTGTGTTTCCTGTGATTAGCTTCAGCTGACGGTTTACCTCAGGGAAATATCTACAGATCATTGTGAAGGTGTCACTGAGGTCATGGTCAGCTATAATGAAGCCTTACTTCACCTGGCAGTTGCCTTTATGATTAGACATCTTTGTTCCTCTCAAAAAAAGTTCTCACAGGATGCTACATAAAATAAATATTTACCTGTATAGTATCCTCTGCTCCTGGCTAAACATGGTGGCTAATACTTTAGGTAGCAGTGTGATTTGTGTCTGTTATGACTAAATTACAATGTGCTCATTTGTACTATCTGCTATGTCCGAATGGTGTGACAATTGATTTTAATGGACACACAGTCTTAGGATCAGTCTGTTTACATATCGTACCTGGTATTTCTCACCCCATATAGCCCCTGCCCGTCTGTTCCCCAGGAGGAAAGCTCCATTCTCAGGCAGAGGCCCCTAGGAGCCAACCTACCTGCTGTCCACCATGGAGGGGACGGATGTGGAACGTGAGTTATGTTCTGTACTGAGTGATCTAACAGAAGTCTAAGTTAAGATAACAAACACATTGCAATGTGGATCTCATCACTGGGATGACATTCAGAGGTAATCTTGGATGCAGTAATTTTTTTCACCTTGTCAATTCAAAGATTTTGAGTGGCCACTGTAACATATAAGGCACCAAATACCTCACGATTTCTTGTAATTTGAACGTGTTTTCTGTCTACTCCCAAAGCTCTTTGTTCACACATGCTTTTCCACTGTTGTTTTTCTTCCAGAAGTGACCCTGGCTCTATTAGACGCAGCTAATGATAAGGACCCAGAGGTCCACGGGCAGGTCAGAAAATCTATGTTGACGCTGGGAAAACAACAGCCAGACCGAGTGTTAGCCATGTGCCAGGACTACCTCATGAAACATCCAAAGGTAAAACCCCAGCGTACACCTCCCCAAAGTTAAACACTTAACCAGAGTGTCAGTCACATGCCCAAGTAGTCTGGTAAACAATTTCAGGGTACGCTGGTGTTGCTGCTGTTTTCAGATTTCCCGCTGCACATCACCAAGAATAATGCAAATAGAGTTGAATCATAAATTTAGATAGGCATGACTGTGTGTGCATTTCATGCACAGAACATCTCATAGTTAGACTCCGTGACCAATAGTGGTGGATCTTGCATGTGGTTGTCCTATATAACTAAGAGTGGAAGCTGCAGGGGAAGCCCTCCTTTCCTTTCATTCATGATAAGGGGAAAGCATTGTTTATGTTCCCCTCAACATTAATTCAATTGTCCGTACTAAATTGTCTGTGGCTTTATGAAAGATTTACTTTGGCTCAGTAAATCCCAACTAACAATAGTGCGCTACCAATCTGTCAAAGCCATGTCATACTTAAAGAGTATTTTCAAGTGCTTAACATTATGTTTATCATCCTGTTACACACAGCAACAAGGTGTAAATTAAGTCATTCGTTTAGTTTAGTTTCACACACATACAAGATGTAGACATTACTGGAAGTAGTTGTATATGTAAATGTTTTAGCTCCCTGCCAGTAACTTCATTGAAATGCAACACCACAATTTCCTGTTATGGGGGATGAATAAAGTTTTATTCTATTCTTTTCAATTAATGCTTCGATTCAATGGCCCACTTTGCAGCTCTTCACTTACGTTTTCAAAATAAAAGTGGCCCTCTGGAAAAAACTATGCCCACCCCACTTTAAGGAAATGCAATTCATTGGATCTGCAGCCTTTTGTCTAGTTTTATGTCTCTGTTCTGGACACAACTAGTGCTTGGGGACATTATTATTTTGTGTTGGGTTGTTTCATACGTCCATTCATTCATCTGTCAGCAAACTATGTTGTGAACACAATGTCTGTAGAAGGCCTGGATCTTGATTGTCCTCACAAATGGACTGATTATATTTTGTTGGTCCGAGGTCACGGTGACCTATTCTTGTGATCATATGGTTATATAAAATGAATTGGAACTCATGGGTGACCTGGTGATTTTATGTTCCTTGTAACCTCAAAACCCATTTTACTCTTAATCTTTAAGAATACCCAAAGAGCAGATTTTCACTTAGATGAACTAATCAATGGATTAGACTGGACAAAGTTACAAAGAGGCCTCACAAAAACATTTGCCTTTTTGTGAATTCCTTCAAATATTAAAATGTGGTTTTCAATTTCAGTGTGAACATGTAAAGATCATGGAGACAAATTAAGTGTATATATATATATATATATATATATATATATATATGTATATATATTTATATATAATAAATGCAGTACTGCAACTGCACTGGTTGGTATAGGGAGGCTGAATTCCACAGGGCCACAATTCTAGTTTTGTTTTTACTTTCAGCACATTTCCTCTTTTTCCGCTCGTGTCTGTATTCATGACAGTGCATCATCTTATAACACTGTCACAGGCTCTTGGACATGTGATTATCAGATGATGGCATCAGTACTCTGAAGAAGTGCCTTGTGACTCATCAGTGACACATCAATGACAGTGTGCATTTGATTTCCTCTTTATAATCACATATAGATTTATATTACACCCTAAAGATATCGATGTAAACGCCAAAATGTTAAATTAGGAATAAAGTAGATCTCGTGCTGTGAATGGAGTTGAGAATATGCAGTGCGTGTATTTGATGTATGTTTTCATTGCTAACTCTCTTCTTCTTTTTCTTCTTCCTCTCCTCTCCCAGCTCACTGTGAGCCACAGAGTTTTGATTCTTCAAACTATTGAGATGATTGTCAGCAGCAGGATAGATGACATCAGTTCCTCCAGGATAAAAAGCATAATTTCTCTGGCCTCAGATGAGATGACACGATCAAAGGTCAAACATATCACCTCGTTTATTTAATTATTTGTTTGTTTGTGTATTTATCCATGTATTTCCTCCGAGTGCGGTTGGTTAAGCCAATTTCTTATTTCCCAACTCTTTCTATAGGACGTCATCCCTGACTGGCAACAGGCCGCCAGTAATATTTTGGTTGCTGTGGGTAACAAGCACATTAATGACATCATGGAGGAGATATTAAATAAATTCCAGCCTGGGGTCCTTCCCCACTTCTTTGTGGTCCAAACATTAGCCAACCTCTCTGATTCCAATGGTAAGAAATTATTACAAAGGTTGTTATTTATGAAACATGATATAGTCAATCTATCTATAACTCTATTTACAGATATTCAATCAATGAATTACATAAATGGAATTTCTATCAGATCTTTGTATTGTCTGTGAGTACAAATTAATGCCAGTTGGGGCTGTAAATCATTGACCAGCACAGGGTTCCATTTAAATATTTTTACTTTGTTCCGAATTATCATCAAACATGTTGTTTGCTAATGTATTGATTTGACTAATTTACAGTAGTTTGCTGTTGTGTGATTTAATAAGACTAAATTGTTCTCTTTCTTTGGTAGTCTATGGCATGGTACCTTTCCTGAATGCTATTCTGGGTACCATGCTGCCCATGCTGAGCATGGCAAAACAGGACAATATGAAATGGGTCTTCTCCTCTGGTAAGAACAATCTGATATGCATACTTTCAAAACATACAACTGTATGTATGTGTTTGATAGATGTGCAAACCAGTTGTCTATTGTTCCTGATTTCCGATATTCCTTTTCATTATTCCCCTTCCAGCTTTGAGTCATTTCAGCGACAGTATCTTAGAGTATCTTGCCAATTTGGACAAGGCTCCAGATCCCACTGTCAGAAAAGACACATTCTCTGGTGAAATCTATGCGGCTTATGACATACTCTTCAATAACTGGTTACAAAGCAGAGAGTCTAAGGTGAGTCTTCTCAGGTGAATATTATGGCCTAACCCAAGTCTGCCAATATCAAGTGTATTTGTCACTTTCCAAAACATGTTTTTGCTGAACTAATGGTTAAATGGATGTATTGATATTATAATCTGGTGTTACTGAGTTGATGAAAGCAGTTTGAGACTCATTGTGACCCACTGAGACTCATGTGTCATTCAATCATTTATTTGTCTGTCAGCTGACATCTTATCTTTCTGTTTGTGCGTGTGTGTGTTTAGCTGAGGCTGACGGTTGCTGAGGCAGTCGGCTCTATGTGTCATCTGATGGCCAACGATAAACTGGAGGAGCAAATCCCCAAGGTCATTCCTGCCTTTCTGTCTCTGTACAAGAAAAACAACGAGCACTACATCATTAGTAAGGTTTGTATGGGGCAAGGCAGATCATTGGTTAACTTTTACATGAATCGTATACTGTGGAGGTACAATGTGTAGAATGTGTGTGTGTGTTGTGGTGAGTTTGCATGATGCAAGTGTATACACCTCACATTAGCCAAGTGATGCTGCAATATGGTAGCCTCTGTAGATATACGGTAGCTTTCTTTCAGGGCTAATTCAAGGGTAATTAAGACAACAAAGAGTACCCTGATGTTAATGTACAGTCTGGATTAATTCAAACCATGATTGGTGAATTGCTGAGACTTAAATCTACACTTATAGGGATGTTCTATTTTATAATGCGAAACTTGCCAATTATATTCCTGTAAACTGTAGTTGTTAACTCATATACTGTGCAATTGTCTCATGACATGATGGGCTCCATGGTAAATTTTCCATTTTTACAGCAGAAAAAATATCTTTTATTATTTTTACATTTTGATAGGCTGGGTATTTTTCTTTTATTCTGCCTTTACTCAGAGTCTGTGCCAAGTGCTCGACGCCTCTGTCAACATGGGCAGCCGAGTTCTGGAGACACAACTGGACAGCCTACTCTTTGCTCTACATCATCAGGTATGCATTACTAATGTTTACCTTTGACAAAGCTGCTGACTGAGGTGTGGTACGAACAAGTCAAAAATGATAATGAGAAATAATACGAGCAATAATACATTTTATTGATAGGTGCCTTTCAGGACACCCATGTTCACAGTACATGAGACAAAAATAACCAATAAAGTGTAAACATAGACATAGTACAAAGTATAAAACAACAACAGTTAAGTGCAGTTGTGAGGCCAGTCCAGTGCCAAGATTAAAGGGAATGTGCCTGTCTGAAATGGTGTGCTTTAAGGCGGGATTTGAAGGGGCTGAGAGAGTTGGAAGGTATTATGTCCTGTGGCAGAGAGTTCCAGAGGCGGCGGGCTGAAGGCTCTCGACCCCATGGTGGTGAAGGGATTAAGTGCGAGGGTAATTTTGATGGAGGCAATAGACAGACATTGAGCAAACAACAAGCACTTTGGACTTCTCAACACTCGACGTTACAACTGCTGTAACTGATCTGCCTGCTCTGAAGACTGCTTTCACATGACTGTGTTGCCCTCAATTCAACCGCAGTCCAGTTGCTATGTATAAGTCTTCCGGTTTGGTGATGAAACAGCTCATCATATTAAAACCACTGATGTCACAACACTGTGAGTCAGCTGACTCTAGATCTGATGCTTTTACTGTTGTAACATTTCCTTACAATGATCTTGCTATTAATCTCTGTGGATAAAGACAGTTGAGACAGTATTCTACTAACCTCATCATGCTTATTATAATCTTGCATAGCCTATAATTACATTTCTGAACAATTTGTTTTATATATTGCTGAATTAGATGGGCTCCAAAGAAAGTAAATATATATATGCATAATCACCTGTTGAATAGTATATGGACAATATCTGTCATTTTGACTAACTATTTTGTTAAAGGGATCACTGAAGGCAACATGGAACTCCACTTGTTCTCACTTCACAATCCTACTAACTCTACTTTTGAAAATCTGCATTTGAAAAATGAGCACCTTGAGAATTTCTCAGTTCTTATTTGTAGTTTCAGTTCATACCAAAACATTAGCCTGTGGTTTTACTTGAAACTTTTCATGTGTGTCCTGTTTCTGTGAAAAAAGAACATGAGTTCATTGCATCATTGCACAACAGAGCCCTCTAGCTCTTCACAACTTCATGGACATAAACATTCTTCAGAGGCGTTCTGTCAAATGTGAACAATACTGGAAGAGATTATCAGGCCATTCACAACACAAAAGTTTGACCTCGAGTTAACTGTGGAGTTTTTACTCAGGATTTATAAGGAAAAATTGCAGTCTCTCCCTCAGAAATAGCTGTAAGTCCAGTGTCTGAAAAACAGCCTTATCTTGCTATATAAGCATGGACAGGTGGACAAAACTATGATATTGTCGTTGTACTCCTCAGGTGTCTGCCCCCATTGATTACAACAACCCTCCAACAATCAAGAACCACAACGAGGTCTTACGCTGCTGCAGTTTGCTGGGTAATGACTCTCCTCATTTGTGTTCATGTCTGTCTGCTTCTCACTGGTGATTTAACAGTGCTATTTTTGGCATAATTCTATTATCTTAAGTGTTGTTGTTTTTTTACTTTAAACTTGAGGTATCAGTGTGTGAATCTGTAAATCTTTTGGTCGTCTGATGAAAATAAATGTCTTGTTGGAACAAAACGGATAAACATTTCTTTGACATTGATACTTGATGTTATGTACGTATGTAAGTACATGAGATGGTGATATATTCCACACAACTGTGATGTAGAACTGGATGAATTGCAGCCGGTGTATATGAGAGGCAAACTAAGTCCACTAGTGGCTCTTTACTCACAATAGTTAGAATTTTTCTATGGAGACTGTTGCAATTGTATAGGCAGCAGAGAAATTTGGTCCTTTCTTTCTGCTTTAGTTCTATGGAGTCACAAGAACAGTAATGAGATCACCCATTAGTGTGTCTGACCCCACAAGGTAATCATATTAACTGTGACATTTGCTCGACTTCTCCCTCCCTCTCTCTTTTCTCGTACAATGTGGGGTCTTTTTTCTTCTTCTTTCACCCCTCTCAGCAAACGCCTTCCCAGATCGGATGGTGATGTTTGTGCTTCAGAAGTTGGAGAACAGCAACGAGCGGAATAGGATGGGCTCCCTGGCTGTCCTCCGCCACCTCATCAACTCCAGCAGTGAGAAATTTGGCATTCGAAGAAACATTCAAATAAGAACTCATTTATTGAGCTCTTACTCATATCATTATAGTTTTATACTAGACCACATCAAAGCAGACTGCTGTGACTTAAGGTGTTCATGTTTGTCTGGCAGCATCTACAATGGAGAGTAAGAAACTCCTGATTCTGGCGAGCATCAGACAACCGATGGCAGACCACAGCAATAAGGTGACACGCATGGCATATTATCTGTTCATCTGTGTGAGTATTCCAGTTGTCATGACATTGTAGTGGCTCACACTCTGATTGCATTACTCTGACTTCCAGGTGAAGAAGCGTGTGGTCCAGGTGATCAGTGCCATGGCCCATCATGGTTATCTAGAGTTAGAGGGAGGCGAGTTATTGGTTCGATTCATCGTTCAACACTGTGCCTTACCTGACACATACCAGGTGACTTCCCTAATGCTTGTTTCTCAAAATCTCCTAATATGAAAATCAAGATATTGAAATAGTTGATCATATTTTTTTTATTTGACTCTTTAAGATGAAGTGATTGCGCAGGAATATAATAGTAAAATCTAAAGCAACAACTGCTCTGTTTATACGAAGAGAAAAGGCAACTGTAGTGTTCTTCAGTATACAGTCTAAATACATTTACAATATGGTGTAAAGGTCAAATTTGATCTGATTTGTGCAAGTCTATTATTTGCATTGCATTGAGACTGCTAAAGATATATAAAATAGAATATGTGTTCTAATTTGTCTAAATGTCTTTGTGTCTCAGCGCAGTGAAAGGCCCACTGATCCAGAGGAGGTGACAAACGAGGCCCTGAGGACAATGTGTGACAGCACCCTCCATCTTCTTACCACCACTGTCAGTCGACTGGGTGATGTATGTCTAGCATTTATACTTATTATATAACTTGTTTGTCATTAATTGATGGAGTTTGTCATAGTCATTTATCTGTTCTTATACTACAAGTCCTACGAGTGCATTATATTTTCAGATTGTCTGTTCATCCATCCCTTGCTATGAACAAAATATCTTAAGAAATCTCCATATCAGGGCATTGTTTTATTTTTTAAAGGAACCAGTTGAACCATTTGTCACTTGGATGTGACCACCACCAGCTTGTATGCACTGTTGATTGGAAGGGAGTCCTGTATTGTGCTGTGCTGTGATGCATAAGATGTGAATTTTGTTTTTTATTAAGGTGCTGTGGCCCAAGATGCTGTACTACCTAACCCCTCCACAGTTCAGCAACGCCACCACTCCTTTGTGTAAGAGTCTGATCGTACTGGGCAACAAGAAGAGATCCAACCAGGAGCCCAGCTTCAACATAGACTTTAAACAAGAAGGTAGGAGCAATATTTACTGATATAATTAAATGGAGGTAAAATATATGTATATTTCATGTGTTACATATTAGGTCTATATTTGTTTAGGTCTAGTCATAAACAGAAATTGCCGACCATAGACAATCCAGCATTACAAAGTTCTAACATAAACACTTGCACAAAACCTGTCCGCTTTTTGATCTCTTCAAGCTAATCGTGTCTTATCTCTCCTCCAGTTAATCTGCCCTCCCCTCAAACACTAATGATCAGACTTGTGGTAAGTAAACACACTGTCACACTCTACAGTGTTGCCTTATAATGTCTAATTGTTTAATTGATGTTCCTAGAATCAAAATATAACAGCCCATTTAACATCCAATGTTGGTGATTAGAAGAGATGAGAGTAATATATAATACATTTTTAACAGATAATAGTAACTTGTATAGGACACTACATTTCCTAATCATCCTTATCAGTCATTTGGTCTAGTTTCTAATTGAGTATATCTAGATGGTACTTAGTTGTGTATTTTGCTAATCGCTTAATCTTTTTCAAAATGAGAAATGAAAATAAAAAGGTTGTACTGTGTTATCTTTATTGTTTCGAATGAGAGTCTGTTTGTTTGTGTGTTGCGTTCTTGTTTGTGTAGGTGAATGCAGCATTCCCCTTCAGTGGCAGAAGTCACGGAGCTCCATCACTCTCCCTCCTTCAAATCCTCAGCGTCAGCATTCACCACAATGTAGAGACTCTGTGGGATAAAGAAATAGCTCTTCTGCTGAGTATCCTCGAGGGTATGGAGACAAATACTGTTGTTTGTAAATTTAGTGATGCCACCATGACAACGTTACGGTCTGCCTTGTACTTTTGCTATTGGAGGAGGGAATAGTTTCTTGGACCATTTTACCTTTTCATTCCTCAAGTGCACAATTCAACTTTTTTAATCTGTAATCCACTGGTGTTTTCAGAGTCAACAGAACAGAGCCTGGATAAGAAGCAATGGAATGACAAGGTGTTGAAGGTGAGCTTTTCTGTGTAGGAATGAAATGCCATTTTTATTTTAATATGTCAGTGCTTTGCCTTTGAATTATCCATAATTCTGAAAGTATTTTACAACGCAATCAAGTATTCCTCCATATATAATTCATAAGTCCCATATACAGATAAAACCATTGTATGTTTGTGACATCTATCTCTTCTATCCTCACCTCCAGTTCCTGTCTAAAACCCTGGTTACTATTGACGATGACAAGTGGGTGTGTCAGTTGGCAGCTGAGGCAACACGCTATCTGTCCACATATAACACTGAGTTGGAGGAGAAGGTCAGTGCTTTAACACTGCTCAATTTCACTTTGAACTAAAGAGCGAGCTGGTTTCTATAATTCTAAAAATCTAAAGAAGTTCAATATGCAATGATGTGAGAATGTGATTGATTGTATTCTTTTAAGTTATTTAAATAGTATGTATTACTGTACTATTCAAGTTATTCTCACAATTTAAGAATTCAAAAAGTATGGCACTGTAACTATTATATACCTCTTGCAGAGTTTCCTGTATCAGTGTATTGGAGTGACACTCCAGCAGTGTTTCAATAAGGAGCTAGTTAAGAAGCAACTGCAGGAAGTTCTTCTCACAGCACGACACAGTGATGCCGTCGAAAGAGAGGTACATTTGCAGAGCTGAAATTATCTGAATAATGTTTGTTTGAGAGACTTTCATGGCTATTTTAATATGTGGACAATGTTGAAGTGTGATAATTGTTCCCATGTGTCAGGGAGTTGCGATTGGCATCGGTCTGTGTGCCAACAGCCACTTGGAGGGAACTCTGGCCAAGCTGGACGAGTTTGGCAAATCAGACGCCTTCAAGAAGTCTCCAAGCATTTTCAACCTGCTTAAAGTACGATATGATACCATCCTGTCCTCCAGTTTGAGTTTTTCAGACGTTAAAAGAGTTTAAGTTGTCTAGGTTCACACCTCCCTCCTTATTTTCCCTCAGGAGCGTAATGATGTTGAGGTGGAGAAGATTAAAAGCACATTAATCTTGTGCTATGGTCAAGTGGCTTTGAATGCACCATCCGAAAAGATACTCAACCGCATTGATCAAGACATCCTTCGCTGCATTAGCAAACACTTCAACACCAAGGTAAAGTTCACTCTCAGCCAACATGGTGGGGACCACAGAGAAGCCTTTGTACTTTCAGTGTGAGTGGTTTTGCACTCAGTCACCATAACAACGACAGATCCATAATCATATTGTTTAACATGTTTGTGTTACAGGTTACTTTTCAGATTTTTTTGTAGTCAATAGATTTACATAGAGGATTAATAGCATTGTAATATGTCTGTCTATTTCAGTCCAGTACCTCAGATTTACTCTGACAAGAGATATGTAATTTTCTCTTGTAAGGAGTGATGGCACTATGGTACAATCACATAAAATACTTGCAAATTCGATCAAATTAGATTGGGGTAGTGGCCACGTTTGTATGTGAGCTCATGACTTTATCACCTCTTCTTCATACAGGTCCTTGGGATAAAAGTAGAGACGAAGGTATCATCACAGGAGAAAACGAGCCGTCCGTCTCCGTTCTTTGAACTTTGCTATTTAACGTCTGCTTTGCTAACTTCTACTTTCTCGACTTTTATTTAAACATAGTCCTTCTGTTCTGCACATTAGTGGTGGTGCTGTCACGTAAATCTATATTTATCATCGTCAAATCAATTCAATGGTTGACTAATGGGTTATCTTCATCTAATTAAGAGCTCTGCCACGTCTCCTGAAGTGGGAGCTGTAGATACACTTGGACCTTGGTTCCTCTGTTCTTTGATAGAATGTTGTGTCTGATAGAATACATGAAGTGAAATAGTGATTCATTGCAGCCCTGAAATTGAACCACCTCACTATCTAATTTAGCTTTATTTTAGCTTGAGTGGAATTCAGATCATATGTATTCCCAATGCAAAAACAAAACAGATGGATATCAAACACTCATCCAGTGTTGGCTCATACAACTGCTGTTAAAGATATTTCATTCTCTATATAATTAGAGATCAGTAGCAGTTATTGGCCTCAATTCCCTCTGAATTGCATTGATACTCTGAGCTCAATGTATGGTGGCGTGACCATAACCTACTCAAGTAAAACCAGGTACATGACTGCGTGTAAAACCAGTAACATGGTCTTACTTTGCATAATCTAACGGACTATGGTTTGAAGCACAGATTCCACAGAAATCCAGTCTCCTCTTATCTAAGCCGGCTGAACCAAATTAGATTCCAACGATTTTCTAAATATCATTTGAATGACTCATCACACATGCAGCTTTATTACCCAATCGTCCCTCTCTCCCTATGATTTGCTCCTTGGGTTGTGGTCACTGTGTCTTTCTGGTGGACTGCTCTATAAATGCTCACAGATCACTCACTCTCTCTGTGAATATACTCTTATCATTTCTTACCAAGCCCTCATAGCAGTTGTTGGGTGTGAAGACTTCTTGCTCTTCTGTCACTTCTTATATCAGAGCCTGCTGATGGATTGCTGTTGAACTGAGCTCCTCTAATCACATAACTCTGATATCCAACTTCTCTCCATCCGTAGGCATGGAACATCAATCTGCATAATCACAATTTGATTCATTCATTGAAGTGCTGAGTGGATTGATTGATTTGTATCTGCCCTAATGGTCCTGGGTTTGGTTTTTGCTTCTGCTCAGCTGTTCTTTGAAATGCATCTGGTGAAAGACATGCCGTGCCTCTTGTTTGCATTCCTGATAAATTGGAAAATGCAATTATCCAATTTTATTCATGTTTAGCCTACTTTTCCTCTTGACCCACATCTTTTTAATCTGTGTATGTGCTGTCATTTTTCCTGTTTTATTTCGTCTTGTCTTTTTTCTCCCTCCTTCTGTGCGTGTTTGTGGGTGTGTGTTTATGTTTTTGTGCTATTCTAATCCAGGACCTGACGATGAAACTGAGTATGATTCAGAGTGTGGGCCTCATTGCCAAAGCCATCAGTCAGTGTGTGAAGAAACAATGCTACATCTTCTCTCGCAAACAGGAGCTCATTGCTGTAATGCTGGTCAGTATGAGGAGAATATTTGTTGCTCATTTAAGAAGAGGAAAGTGAATTTATGGTCTGATCACTCACACTCTGATGCAAATGTGTTCATTGGTCAGGACTTTATCAAGGCAGAGCAAGCTGATCTGTTGCAGACTCCAGTAAGGCATCTTGTGATGACTACGTGTGCAAACCTAATGTATCCTTGACTTCGGTGAAAACACTAATAACGATCCTTCCTTCCTTCCTTCCTTCCTTCATTCTACCACTTCTTCTCCATTGAATGTTGACCTTTACCCCTTTTGATATCAAAGGTGGTTCATAATTGTAGGGACCATTTGTACTTTTAACATAGTTTCATTTTCTAACAGTAGATGTCTGTATTGAGTGGAATTGTATATCCTCCAACCAAAATACAAGTTTCTTTTGTTTTATTTGTTATCTAAAAATATTCCCCCCTTTTTCATTAAATAATGCTGGCTGAAAATTCGCAGCCTCTAGCGCAGCCTTGTTAGAGATGAAAGAATACCGGTACCTTTCCGAACATTTAATACTCTGTATTGTTTGGAGTACTTTAGTGCCACAGTACTGAATAAGTACCTGTATACCGTACATCCTAATCTAGGCGCACAAACATAAACCCTGGCACACACAAATTACACATAATACTTACTACGGTAAGTTTGTTCTTTTCTTTCGCTTCTCCACTGTGTGTATCTCTCCACTCCGTCACTCACAGGCGCTGTTTTCCGGGGTCCCAGGAGAGGCAGGAGTGAAATTACTGTATTGACAATTGGCTAAATTGGCTGTAAAGCGCAATGTCTCAGCTTTCAGAAACTGTTTGAATTTTTCTGATAGTTCAAACTGGGAGGGAGTTACGGTAATCTAAAGTGCACATGCAGAAATGGGTCGCTGACGATGCACTCGGTGCAGGCCATAATCCATTCTATTTTTAGACTTTGACACGGGCCAATGAAAAAGGGATGGCAGGCCGCAGTTGGCCCACGGGCCAGACTTTCTTACAGTGACAAATAAACTAGCCACCATGTTACTCTCAGACACAGCAGACTCTGTAATGACTTCGACTTGATCCTGATATCATTTTCTAATGTTTTATCTTTGACCTCTGGCTGCTCAGACCTCTGGATCCTGCTCTGAGTGAGAATGAGACCTTTGACTTACTGAAGGTTTGTGTGAACAGTGTGTTTTCTCTACCTCCTGAGACACACACTCCAGAGAAGATCAAAGACGAGGAGATACTGGACTCCAAGAAAAGAAAGGTGAAAGAAAGCAAACTCAGATGTGTGCTGCACTCATGTGGATACCACAACACTGATCCCAACACATTAATATCCAATGTAATGAATCCCAAATATTTTCTTACGTAAAAACCGGAACTATAGAGTTATGAATGAAACATGTCTCTATGAATCTGCACAGGCTTTATACAGAAACACCTTAGCTGCTCTGCAGGGGCTGCTGAAGAGTGTTCTGGCCAAGGACTTGACACCTGACGGTTTGCAGAACATCTTCAAGGTGAGACCTTAGAATATATACTGTCTTGGCTTTATCGGACAATCTCCTCTGCTTTCTCATATAATTTGCGTATTGTCGTCTTGTGCAGCACATCGAATCATGGCTGAGCTCTGGACAGGACCACGAGAGGGAGAGAGCTGTGACAACTACTTCACAGATTCTGTCATATTACTTGGATAATCTGACTGTCGAGGTTAGGCACTGTTCAATAACACCCTTGATTGTAGAAACTTGAAATTTACACAGACATGTACATACAAGCAGAATGAAATGTATTGTCCAATAGAAATGTTCTATCTGTGATTTTAGATGCTTCACTCTTCTTAATAGGTAAATCCCAAGATAAAAGTGATTTAACTATGAAAAATAGTAAAACAATAAGGTTAAATAAGATCAAAAGTTTTCTAAATTAAAAAATGAACTACATACTTTTAAACTCATTTGTTTATGTTTTGGATTATTAGTTTTATTATTAAGTATTCAAACGGGACCTTTTTCTTCTCCTCTTTCTCTCTTCAGAACATGGTGTCCTTCCACAACCTTGGAGCGTTGCTGGGTCGACTGTCTCCGCGTTGTTCTGACCCTCACCCTGCTGTACGCACTGCTGCTATTGACTGCATATACACACTGCTCTATATACAGCTACGGTATGAAGGTATGTCAGCGTAACACTGAAAGGTTCTTTTGTATGAAGTAAAAATTAGACAAAGGTTTATTAAAGTGTTACTGGAGAATGACTAGAAAGTTAAACTGATATATGTTAAAACATCTTTGAGCAACAGAATAAATGTACTACTTGTCACCGTGCCTGAATTGTCCAGTTCTAAACTCACATACAATGATTTAATTCACTTCTCTCTTATAACTTCAATTGTATTGTCACAATGTGTCTGTCCTGTTTCTCTCTGGGTAGGTTTCTCCCTGGACTACAAGGATGAAGCTGTGGACAGTTTGTTACCTCTCAGAGACTTGCTGGAAAACCCTGACCCCTCAGTTCTGTACAAGACCTGCTCGGACCTCACCAAGGTACAAAGTGAACCCCACAATGCTAAAAAATAAAAAATGTTGAATTGTGGTGGTTATGACTTCAATCGATTGTTATATTAATGTGTTTGACCAAATATCACTCTGCTTGTATCCCTATATTTAAAAAGCTTACACAATATACCACACAGTAGTGTGTAACGTTCTCCTTTTCTGTGCGTACGTATGTGTGTGTTTCTGTGTGTATTATGTGTGTGTCAGGTGATAAGCAAACGACTGCCTCAGCAGCAGCTGACAACATTTATCTTCATGTTGTTCGAGGGGCTGGTTGACAGTCAAACAAACGTCTGCAGAGCTTCGTCTGTCATCCTCAACACACTACTGAAGAATAGAGGAGGTGGACTGCAAGACCTGGTACCACAGACACACACACACACACACACACACACACACACACACACACACACACTTACAAGCATGCTTCACAGCAGTTTCTCACAACTGTAGCTTAACATTTGCATTTGTCTGCCTGTGTTTGTCTTCTAGGTACCAGAGATGCTGGAGGTGCTGCACATGCGTCTGCAGAGTGTCACAGATGAGCAGGTTGAAGGAGACATCACCATTTTGTTTCTCAGTATCATTACTTGTTTTCCAATCGCTTGTAAGAATAAGTTCTTAAAATCCTAAATAATCTAAAGAAACATTTCATTTATTGTTATCCTTGTGTTCAGGTGAGAGTGGCTGTGGGACAGACGGTACTAATCCTTGCTTCTCAGCACCTACAGACTGTTATCAATGTCCTTGTTAACCAACCACTTCCATATGACAGGTATTTTATCATTTTTCTTAATGTCATTACAAATAAAGCAAAACAACAGAATTTCTGTCTGTTGAATTTGTATTTGATTTTAAAAAAAATACTTTTCTTTCCAGCTGGACCAGTGAAATGTGGATGGCACTGGGAGCAGATCCAGTTGTTGCCATTCAAATCATAGAAATGGTGATGGAGAAGCTTACCATCCTGGCGCCATACGTTGACAGGAAGGAGTCCATGATCAGAGGAGGAAAAGTAAAGGTGGCCACAAACCAGCCACTAGCTGTAAGTCACAGTCGGGGAATTGTTTTAATTTAGATAAATGAATCCTCTTTGATGGACATTTTTCTATATGATTGAAGAGCACAAAAGTAAGTACGGTAAGTAAAGCTGACATTTATTATTTGAGATGCCTGTCATTTGGAAATATAATGCTGTGGTATGTAATGACATTACAACTTTTAAAGCAACACCTCTGTTGGAAACATAGCAGGTGGGTGTAGAAGATGATGCTTGTGCTGTAGTGAATGTGTATCTGTGTGTCCTTTGTTTCTAGATGACATGTGGTCTCAAAGAGCTCTTACTAAATGGACAGACTCAGGAGCTGGTGGTCAGTCATTTCCCTCAGCTCTTCTCCTGTCTCATAGTTAGACTCGGAGCAAGTGTTGGTGTCTCAGCACCAAAGGACAACAACAGTAAGACACCAGCCTCTTTCCACGTAGCAGGGTGAGTTTCTTTGATTTGTTACATATATCTTACAAAATCCACATTAGTCTCCCACACAGTACGTTTTTGTACAGGTGTTATGTCAGACGTGGGCCTAATTGTTTAATCTGATCTTTTCTTTTCTTTTTTGTTGTTTTTAGGGTGGCAGCTGAAGCCCTGAGAATCACGTTAGCACGAGCACAGTTAGATGAAGTAATGAAAAGACTGGATGAGGATAACGCCTGGGACGCAATGAGGGAATCGAATACACACGTTACTGGAGTTACGCTACTAGCAAAGTAAAGCTATGCTCATTTTAACCAAACTGGTTGTATTTTGACAATGTGACACATCTGTACTGCATATAGAGCACTTAAACACTGGCCACAATGTCAAGAAGGAGGCTGTATTCTGCAGTAGAGGTATGCCAAAATTGTTTGGAATTAATGCCAAAGTACTCATCAACATCAAAGTAAATGAATATAAGACGTAAGAGTAAAGTTGTCCGAAAACATTTATATGTTAATGTGCTGATAATTATCATTCCATTTGTCTCCTCTGTAGGGCAATGGCAAAACATGCAGGTCCCAGGTTGCCTGCCATCGTGGAGTGTATGTGTCCCTCCCTCAACAACATCTATGAATGTCAGAGAATCACCATCACCTCTTTCTTCTCTGAGGTAATCAATCATGCCCAGTCTGTAATTGCATTGCACGAGTGAAATGATGATTAAATCTCTGCCTGTTGCAATGATTGCACCCATACTAATGGATTTTTACTTAAAGTTACAGAGCATAAAAACAGACATTTTCAGAATTATAAATATCATGATGCTTTTGCTTGCTCCACCATCTCCAGCTGTTAAACCATCACGTTGTGACGGAGTTGATGCTGATCGACGTGTTGATGAACAACATGATGGAGAGGATATCGGATCCCAATTGCACTGTGCGCATGTTGGCTGTGCGAGGTCTGGGCAATATTGCTGTGGGATCACCTGAAAAAGTAAATACACTCAGACACACAAAAGCGCATGCGTCTTTATTGCCACTAAATAGACACATTACTGTTGCTATTACTGTCCCTCACAGCCTTCTTACTCCTATGTCCTCCTCCACCAGGTGAACAAATATGCCAAAGAGCTGCTGGCAGCCATGAGTTCAGGAATGGAAGAGAAAGATGATCCTGGTTAGCCCACAGCAAACTCTTTTCAAATGTGTTCTCCTCATTGTGTGATCAAGTGATTGATTCATTTTCATACAAATGTCTCCTTACTGGTTTGGAATTTCACTCATTTAATTCACACCATCCATCATGTTAATTATACCACATGTTCAGCCTTGCATATTGAATTGGTTTTTACTGATTGAAGTGCTTAAGTGCTTTTTTTTTTTATGTCGGCCTCTGATGTTGCTGCAGGTAAATTGATCACTCTGGAAGCCATGTCGGGCTTGTCCAAAGTTCTGCTTTACCTGGACAAGAAGAACGTCCACTTACTGGTTGTTTATATTTTCATGAAGATTAAACCTTTCCTCGAAAGTGTAAGTAAAACATATATATATATATATATATATATATATATATGCACCATTCTCTATCTTAAATCATAAATCTTTAAAGATATAACAAGACATGGTTTATTATTGAAGTGAAGATGTCATTCTAAACGAGACACACACTTACACACTCTGACTTCATGTATTTTACACTTATCCAGGAAAATAATGAGATCCGCTGTGCTTCCATCCTCCTCATGGGGAACCTGTCTAAGTTTGGATCAGGAGAGCAGGTCTTCAAAGACCAGATCCACAATGTCCTGGTCAGCCTGCTGTTACACCTGGTTGATCCGAACCCACATGTGGTCAAGGTAGGAATGCTGGAAGAAGGGGGGCACAGCAGCACCTACCACTGGCAGGGGGCTATTATTTCCAGGGAAAATGTTTTTCAAATGAAAATGTGAAAAACAAAACAAAACGTCCATGAATAATATTTATAAGTCAGTCGAGTATAATGTATTTAGTTTATTTAATGATTTGGTTTCAATTTTAGAACATACAATGTATTTTCTGTGCAGAGAAATGAAAGATGAACATATGTGCAGGTCAATGGCCCCTAGTTCAACTTTATTGTCTTTTCTGAAAATGCAGCTGCTTTTGTTTTTCATAAGTAATGTTATATCTGTCATTTTATTTGTGTGTGTGTGTGTGTCCAGGCGTGTAAATATGCGATGCGTGTGTGCGCCCCTGTGGTTGGGTCGGAGCAGATCACCACCATGTTTCAGAATCACCTCCATGAAGACAAGAGTCTGCATTACGGAGAATTCATCAATGACCTGACCAAGTACCTGGTGAGACGTACACATCATACCCGTCACTAATCGTCATGACATGAGAATGTGCGTGTTTTTATAAAATGAACTCGGTAGAACAGATCGTTTTGATCCTTGCTGGTGTTGTGTTCTGAAGTCCTACATTTATTCTTGGGTCTGCACAGTACATGTAAGCAGCACAGTAGCAGAGCTGCAGCTGGTGCTTGTGGGTGTTTCTGTATGATGTTTTGATATGTGGTATTTGAGTTGTGTGTAATTTTTCTTTTTCATGTAGACTTCTGGAATGTTACATCTGTCAAATCAGACACACATGAGTCACACTGTGTAGACAAACTACTTTTTAACTGTAAATTCTTTGTACTTGACTGTCCCTGTAATAACAAAATGTCATTAATGTTGTGAACAATTCCCAGTACCATCTGCTCAGTTTATGATGCTGTCACATGGATTTTGTATGAGTCTAATGTTCAGTAAATGTTTTGTGGTTTGCAGATTCAGGATTTCCCAGGCATGTTGAACTTCTACCACATATCAGTCATTCAGTTCTTCAAGAGCAACTGGCCTGAGGTCAGAGCTGGAGCAGCAATGTTTATTGGTATGACACCATCATATTGTCAACGCTCTATTCTGCAACTCGATATAAGATGAAAATATTATAAATGCAATGTGTCTCTGTGTGTATCATCAGGTTTTCTGTTGGGGAATCTGCCAGAAGAGCATATCTCTCACCTCAACATGGGAACCATCACTAAAGGTGACTCCATGGCAACCTTTATTTTCTTACATCTGATCCCAAATCTTTTGGTCGATTGGGTTTAATGGTTGTGATGTTTCTTGGCTTCACTCACAGGTTTAGTGATGTTGCTCCAAGATCCAGATCCAGCGGTGAGAGTAAAGGCCGCGGAGGCAATGGGACACTTCCACTGAGACACACACAGACAAAGGTTTCCTTTGATCACGTGGTACGTCTTCTCTCTACATGAAATGACTGGCAGATCTTCCACTGTTGAGTCATTTGATCTCATAGAATTCCCATAAATCAAAAAACAATAAACACACGCATATCGCACACACATTTATATTCTGCATATTTAGTCACGAGGATGAGTTTATATCGCAAATGGAAAATATTACAGAAACAGAAGTGTTTAATCTTCACTTAACTTTAGTGACCAAAGACTTGTTGTTAAGATGGTTGTTGGGTGTAGCATTTGGTTCAGTATTGGTTCAATACAATCCTACCACACTATGTAGCAGTCACAAAATCGATTGTACATCACGTTTCAAATGCAAATCTTAGAGACGCACTTTTAGTAGTTTTAGAATCAATGCATTGCATCTTCACATATAATGTGCAAATAAGAATAGTAATGCACCTTTAAAGAAATATTTCACATGACTGCCTGGTACTCTGGTGTGTGTGTGTGTGTGTGTGTGTGTGTGTGGTGTGCATAGTCATGTTTGTGTCACTGAGGTTAACTTTGAGCTTCAGTCACTCCACATCTGATCACCTTACATTCCAAAGTTTCCTCCGATCTTAAAGTTCTCCACGATGCTCCAATCAAACATTATAGATCAGATAAGATATGATCAAATATTTATTGTAAATGTAAAGATGCAGCTAAATCTAAATGTACAAGAATTGCAGCAGAAATAAATGGCCTGGTTTATAATTGTTAATTATTAAATCTTCATCGCTCGTTCATTTATCTAACCAGGCGTTAGCAGTGAGTTATTACTTTAATTAGCAGTCTCCAACAGCCGGACTGCCACTTACTGTTACTGCAGCTGCTTTCGAAGCTCAAGCTGACATGCAGAAGGTGGAGATGATTGTTTGCCCAATCGCATTTTAGCTCATGAGTTGAATACATGTTGATAACCTGAGAGCCACTGGAGAACAATATTGTCTCAAAGAAAAGCCCTTGCACTACGATAATCAACACAACCAGTCATTTAGTTTAGACCAAACAAAGTGATTGGCTGTCATACCTCTCACCAGAGCAGACCTACCTGCCTGTCAGAGTCAATTGCAAGATTTCAGCTGGTTAGCAAGTCATGGATGATGATGTTGATGTCAACAGAGCTGTCCTCCCTGCACTGTCTCCTCCACGCTGCTTTGAGATGTAGACAGACAGTGACGTCCAGGTGTTGTGAGGGCGTAGCTCTCAGGAGAGAGGGCGCCCCTGCCGTTGCTTGTTTTCTAGGATAATGGACCCGTATCTTTAAGTGGCAGATCCAGAGTTGTATAAAAAGTTTTATCGGAATACAACATACATGATCACAAAAACATGCGCAAACCTGTCATTTACCTCCTAAATAGTGGCACGGGTTGGTCATTTTGACACCGCTCTTTCTACTTTTTCATAACGCTGACATCATGTCGTGAACCAGCCAGTTAGTCAGACAAGACGTGTGTATCCATGAAAACAGTTTGTGCCAAATGTCTGTTGATGTCACACACAGATCAGGCATAACATTACGTCCGCCTGCCTAATATTTTGTTGATCCCCCTTTTGCTGCCAAAATAGCCCTGACCCAAACAAACTGTGATTCAGTCGACCTTCAATCAGAACCAGCACTAACTTCTTTCGCACTTTGAGCTACAGTAGCTCGTCTGTTTGACCGGACCACCCAGGCCGTGTGCGTCACTAAGCCTCGGCCACCCGCGACCCAGTCGCCAGCTCAGTACTGTTCCTTCCTTGCTCCACATTTGATAGATAGTGACCACTGCAAACTGGGAACCATCCCACTGGGAACTGGGAACCATCCCAGCTGCCATGATGAAGAGATAGTCACTGCTATTCACTTCACCTGTCTCTGGTCGTATTGTTGTGCCTGATTGGTGTATATTTCAACAGAAGCACTATAATGTAAGCACTATAGAGATATGTAGGATGTTCTGTCCATTTGAATGCACTAAGTGTCGTTTCAGTGTGTGAAGTCATCTCTTTGATTGAGTGACTTTATACAGGTTTAGGCTTCTTTATTGACATGTACATATCTGTGCGACTGTTATGTGCCATCAACATGTTGTAGACCATATTTACTTTATAGAGTCCATCCAGTGTTTGTGTCGATTTGAATTTACTTGTTGACAAAAGCAATAGAATTCTGTATTGATATTCATTTCTGTCTTAAATTTTGATTGCCTCATTCTCTCTGTCGCACTTTTAAGCTTCTGCCACATTAGTCCCGGATTGAAGAGCTGACATATTCAACTACCTTTTGTTCTATAACAGATACATCCATTCATCCATCTGTTATTTATATATCTTATGCTCTAATACATTTATATAATCAGTATCCAAAAGTTGATCAGAACTCACATTAATCCAGTAAATAGTCTGCTCTCGTCAGTTTTGGTTTCATCTGCAAACAGGGACTTGAGGTCTCTGGCACTTTCTAACACTATGTCTTGGTTTGAGGTGAATGTTGTACAGGAATCAGCAGCGTTCTCAGCTGTTATCAACTTTATACTATTGATATGAGTTTTCATCTCATCCTTTTGTTTTTTACTAGTTGAATGTTGGTGATGTCATTTGCTGAATGATATGGATGTAATGATTTATGTTTTTAGCCTGATAAAGTGAGACTGTATGTCACTTTTCATGTTTGTGTGGATGATTATACAAATCTATTTAAATTTAAGGAATAAACAGATGAATTTAAACATAAATGTTAATTTCTTATCGTGCACTGTCGCTTTATATTGTTAATGCTTGATACACATTTCATGTCCTTCTCTTTCTCTGGTCAATTGTTTCAATTACTTCCTATGTGCACACTTAGAAAGTTGGTTTGCACATTTTCAACTAGCAAGCATACAATGTGTACTTTTCAATGTGTCCACTTGGGTGTAGTAAATCACTATAAACCAAAAGTGTAACAAAAATGCTTTAGAATTACCGGTAAATGTAGGAATGAGAAATGTGCAACAATGACACCAACAGAAATCCAAACAGTGTTTATAAATCTACTTAACTGAAAAAAAAATGCATGTTGTCTTTCGAACACCTTATAATATTTATCGATTGAACTCTTTGCTCTTTCCGGATGCCCTGCGTGTTATCACCACCTTATTTAGTAGATGTTACGACCCTGTGGACTCATATTGGACTTAATGGCCCTGACACTGATGTGGGTTGACTCATAGGAAGTTGGTTTAAAGTGACTGTGTGAATTGGCAGCTGTGTGTTAATAAGAGCCACAGCAGAGTTAATATGAGCCAGTGGAGCTTTTATGTTATGTAAGAATCTCAGTTGCAGACAACTGTGTCGGACAGGAGGATCACAACACGCACCCTTTATGTTTATAGGAACAGTGAAATAAGGCGTCATAGTGAGCAGTGTGATCGTGTTTGATTGTGACACACGTGTCGTATAGCACATTTATATATGGGCATTTACCAAGATGTATATATTTAAAGAGACGGACGACTTTGTGCTCCGTGCTGTGACATCTGTCTCTAAGATTCTTCCTTGCAAAAATATTTTCATTGTTAATCATTTCACTCCCTGGAGATACAAAAGCTCATTTCCTCTTGATAATGAATTCATTCATTTCATCATCTCCAGAAAAGACCCTTTAACCCAGACGTCCGTTCCTGACCCACACAGCTGTGTCAGTGGATACTGCTCTGTCTCAAACACCAATCAAAAGATATTAGAAAAACCTTTGAACTCTTTTTTTTTGTAATTGTGTTTCTCCACGCTGACATAGAGACATAAATCATACTTACTGACTGGCATGGAAGCTGCTGCACTGACCAACTCCTCAACTCACCGGTCAGTAAATTAGGTACACTGCTGAAATGCAGCACAGCATCTCTGAGATTATAAAGTCAGCCGTGTTCTCGTTTTGTTTCAGTTGTCAGAGCTGTTTGAATGTATCCGTTACTTGTGGCCATGGTTGTTGCAAACTTGTCTTGCACGTATACAATGGTGTATTTATGTCTTCTTGGTGTATCACAAGACATAAGTCATCGTGGAAGAAATCGCTGCCAACAAAGTGGCAACTGAGTGCAGATTAGTAGACGTAGTGTAAACATCATTTCTTGCTGGGACCCTGAGAATTTTTGCGAGCTGCGGTGGGACACGGAGGCTTCGTGTAACGCACAGATGTATGTAAACATCAGAGACTGGGGTTCAAGCAGGTGACACAGAAAATGAAATAATGCCATTGTCTGTCTCTTTTTTGCTCATTTTCAGAATGCAGAGGTCACGTTGTATCGTACACTGTCGCAACACACACACCTCAAACTATGACAGGATTCTGCTGAAACTCTGTGTGTGTGTGTGTGTGTGTGTGTGTGTGTGTGTGTGTGTGTGTGTGTGTGTGTGTGTTTTGGGGTGAGGGGCTGTTAAATGAGATCAATTGGTTCTGAATGAATCTATGGACAATGTAGCAGAGTCTCACTTTGTTTTATTCCTCTCGTTTTTGAAATAAAATACGATGTGCAGAGCATGTACTCGACTCAATGTAAGTGTTAGTCCTTTGTTTCTTTGTTTACAAGAAAATAATCTGTCAGTGTTCCTCCCTTTTGAGTCTCTCGTCTCCGCGTCTCTCTCTGCCCTCCAAGGTGAGGCTCCGCCCTCCTCCTGCCTGACCTTTCCCTCCGACCGTTGAGCACCTGACATTCCTGCTGTATTTAAACCCTGGTGCAAAACCTCTCTGTCAGTGGGTTGGTTTGTATGTGTGACTGTATGAGAGGTGACTCAGGACCAGGCAGTAAACTAAGTGAGAGAGCGTGAGATTGGTCAGGGATATGTTTGATTTATATTGATTACGTTTGTTTTCTCGTCTCGATGAGTGTGTGAGATGTTGTGCAGCGTCTTTGGAGTGAAAGAGACAGTTGGACCCTCTTCTGCAGGGGAGTCAAACATACGGCCCGTGGGCCAAAACCAGCCCGCCTGTGGGTCCAAAGCAGCCTCAAGATGACTTTGCCGACATTGAAGATATTAACTAAATTTTCTTTTAGTAAAAGTAACCGCTATTTCAGATTTGCCCTCTGAAGGTTGCACACTGCCAACCTTATCGTTGTTATGATCTACTCCACAAAGGGAATTTGGACTTCTTCTTGTTCATTGGCCATTATGCTGTGACGTTACTGGTCTGGCGACATCTAATGATGAGTTGTGGCAGCTATACCTCATGTTTCCCTTCCAAACATATGAGAACCTGTGGCAACTTTCAGTTGTTATTAAATGCAAAACTGGTGTTTAGTTTGTCCATTCTGGGCTACTGTAAAAACATAATGGAACAACATGGCTGCCTCCATAGAGAGGACCAAATCAACAACAGGGAATTCTATGTTAAAGAGTTTTATTCATAAATCAATGTATAATTACATCCATTCCAATCTTCACAAATAAAGTCTGTTTTTCGCTTGATTTCTAACAATTACTAGCCAACAGGAGAGACTTGGACCCGGCCATTGTTTCTTCAAAAATCATATACACATACATTTATATTGCTTCATATCAATTTTACAAACAAATGTACATCTGATACAAGATCATCGTCTGATATTTCCAATCGAAAGGCATGATTTTATGAACATCTTCTCCACACACTGGTTGCATTCATGTTGATGTGGCAGAGAAGTCCTCGCTTTGTGTTTGCTCCTCCTCGTTTTGATGAGATTCACCTGTAGGCAGAAAACCATAGGTTCAAATCTAAACTTGCTCTAATGCGACTAGTCAGTGTGTGTTCTCTTTAAGCAGCATCAGAGTGAGCCGAGTGCAAATAAGTAAGACATTTTAAACAGGATTAAACCTGGTTATATTTGCAGCCACGTCTGAGACCGACTCATTATCACCTCATCTGAAATGTAACACTTATTAAGTCCTGGCACCTGGGGATTCTGGACTCTGTGGACAGTGGCTCCATGTTGGATCAGACCAGCACCTGTGCCAAGTACGCTCCATGAATCCATCATCGCAAAAACCAAAGATTTTCTAACAATCGTCAGAGAATGGAGATTTTTATGTAAAGTGTTCTGAATCTGAAAGGTTGGACAAACCAACTGTGTGAAACTGAGAGTGCATTTGAACTACATAATGATTCCCTGTGTCTAGATGATATCAGCCCCTCGTCTCAGATCTAAAGCCCCGAAGGTCCATTGAGCTCTTCATATTCACAACACTTTGTGCTGTTCATCATATGAACTTTAGATTTACAATATGAGAAAACAATATTTTCTTTGTACTTGTGTAAAATGAGGCCCTGAGTGACATTCTTCGACATGAATCTGAAGTTCTGCTTTACTTGGCTGTATTAGCTCCTTACGGTCCAATAGAAGACCTTAGACCAGAGTTGTGGTCTAAGGTCTAAGATCACCAAGATGATAAGACAGTAAGGATAATTTCATAATTGTTTTAATATTAGTAACTGCTATTTCAAATGTGTCCACTGGGGGCTGCACACAATTCCGTCAAGCAGTTGCCTTTACTGGTCCGGCCCACTTGCGATCTAATTGGACTGTATGTGGCCACTGAACTAAAGTGAGTTCCACAGCCCTGGATTCATTCAGGTCATATCTAAATGGCAGTAATTTGACATTAAACACAGGAAATGAAGCCATGATTAAAATTTTAAACCACACAGATTTTTATAAATGCCTTACTCGACAGTTAAGTCATCAAGTAAAGTGGATAAAGAGAATTTTGAGTTTCTACAATTACCGTGAACATTCACACTTTCCGTCATTTTTTTTAGCCTTAAAGTTTCAGTCTGTTGATGTTTTGCTTGAATAGTATTTTTCCTCTTTTCAATCAGATCCCACAAAACAAAGGTTAACCTGTGCAGTCAAATCATGAAACGGTGGCTCCCCCTTTAACCACTGTGGCTCAATATCACAGCGTCGAGCTGTTTGAGAGCTTTCTAGGGCCATTTGTGAGGGATTCAAGCATAGATGAGATATTTTTGGATATAGAGTTTGGTCTTTTTAAATTCCCAGTCTAATTCCCTGTGTGTGTGGGAGCAGTTAGTCAAATTAAACCTGGGATCCACAGAGTGCGGGACATGTCTCTTCAGACAAGTGAAGATCATCAGCTCACTCTAAGTGCAGAGTGTGAAAGGGGCTCATTATTTCCATGAGGTTTATTGGCAATAGAGGCAATTGGCAATTTTTTTTTTTTTTAATTTCCTCTCTAAGATTATTCTTACGGTAAAATCAAGCCATGCCTTTTAGGAGGAGTATTCGTACTCCTCAGCACTGCGTCTCCCAAAGTCCATCCAGCCCAGATAGTCTCTGTCCTTTATCCTGTGGCCCGGGGCCAGACCACTGGCTCTGCTGCTGAGGGAGGACCTGGTCTGGTGGGGAGAACCTGGAGGGGGCGGAGACGGGAAAATGTCACGGTCCGATACAGTGCGCTGACTGTATCGCCGTCGTGTCGTCGCCCCTGACTACTCCTGTCGTCTCTGTCCTGTAAGACGAGTGAGCTCAGCGGCCAGTCACATTGTGTCGACTCGGGAGAGAGAGGCGGAGACGCACAGTGACAGTGGGAGCAGAGGGTGAGGTCAGGGGATATGGGGGGGGGGCGGGGGGTTGAGTGTCGGAGGGAAGCGACAGTGGGAGTGGAGGGAGGAAGAGGAGGAGGAGGAGATGTGGGAAAAATGAGATGAGGGGAGCTTGAGGGAGGTGTGGAATGCCATATGGTGGGACTGAGGCCCAGCATGAAGGACAACAGATTAGGGAGGGATGGAGGAATAACAGGAGCAGCAGCACACTGAGACGAGTGACGTGTGTGTGTGTGTGTGTGTGTGTGTGTGTGTGTGTGTGTGTGTGTGTGTGTGTGCGTGCGTGTGTGTGTGCGCGTGTGTGGTGGGAGACAACCGAAGAGACACACTGTCACTCCTTGAGATTCTACATCACATGTGTCAAACTCGTGGCCCACGGGTCAATTGTGGTGCCCAAGATCATTTCATGTGGCCCGCGAGACCTTCAAAATAAAAGTCTACAGCAAAGATTTTATGCGTAGCAGTATATTCCGTGTGTTTACAGGTGTAGCAAAAATGCATAGAGAATATTTGTACGTTGAGTGAATAACAGATGACTGAATAATCCAATCTGTGGGCAGTCATTTTGTAATGTGTTGGGTAGTAATCACATTCAGTCATGACTTTGAGTTCATGAGTTTGCTGTTCTACATGGTCACGGCACCGCTCACCTTTCCTGGAGATGAGTCTGGCCAGCAGCTGGTTCAGGCTGTTTGCGGCGTCGGCCTCCTCCTGAGTCTGGATGTAGTTGGTGACCTGGCCTGAGGGGGGCGCTGCAGCCGAGCGGGCCTGGCGCGTGTGGTTGGGCGATTGGGGAGGTGGGCTGTCTGACAGGAGAGCGTCACCCTCAGCTCTCTGAGGGTCGTCGTGCACACAAGCGTCAGAAGAAGGGCTGTTTATGTAAATGTTACGGATTGCTTATCGTGTGTGTGTGTGTGTGTGTGTGTGTGTGTGTGTGTGTGTGTGTGTGTGTGTGTGTGTGTGTGTGTGTGTGTGTCTTACGTTGGACTTTGAGGGCAGACCCAGGGAAGAGCTGGACAGAGCAGCCAGGAGAACACACACACAGATTCCTACATTCATGACTGCAGAGAGGAAACAAAACCACAGTCACTTTATTTACATCACGTGATTTTATTCTACTGTCATCGTCGAGCTCGAATTTTGAATTTTGAAGACATTTGAAGAAAGTGTAGTACAAAAAAAAGATTTCATATTGATTAAAACACAAAGTCAGGGGAACAAATTAACCAGTGATGGCTCAGCTGGAACCTTGTGCAGACATCACACACACACACACACACACACACACACACACACACACACACACACACACACACACACACACACACACACAGTGAGGAGTGTGTAATTGGGTTCAGCACACAATCTGTCATCATTTTCAGAATCCCAGAGGATATCACACTAAATCCCCTCTTTGTCCCGTGTGATCATTTTTTAGAGAAGGTGTGGTGATCGAAACACAACCACACTGTGCAAATACAATGCACAAATATTGATTGATCGGTCTTGATTGACTGCAGCTCTAACAGCACAACCAATCTGTTCCGAGAATCAACAATATTCCGACATGTTCAATGAAAGGTGCAAAAAAACAAACAAAAAGAACCCAACAAATCTATTTCTTTCTTTTGACTCTATCTCCCTTCATGAGGTGCAGTGATTTGTTTTGCTCATATTGTACAAGAGCCAAGTCTGTCATGAATATTCATCAACTCGATCCACTTGTTGCTCGGAGCTCCCCCATCCCCAATTATTCCAGTGCGCGCTCTCTCCCTCTCTCTTCCCTTTCGCCACTTTTTCTCCAGAGTTCTTGACGGAGGGAAAAAGGCCGAGGCATTAGAGGACACCGCCCTCAGGTTCAGATAAACTTATTCTCCATCATCCCTCATTCGTCTGAGGGATGTTCGGAGTCTCCTCTGGCAACAGCGTGCCGGTCGCACGCTGAGACGTAGTGTCACCGCGCCCGAGTCGAAGCATCTCGTGATAAAAACAAACCACTGTGTGGAGCCGGTGTAGAAATGCTCGGCAGCCACCAGTCCATGTGAGTGCTGCTTGTTCCAGCGCTGCCATAAACAGTCATTCTCTTCATGCTAATATAATTCCTGTTTGCAGCTGGTGATTGTCTCTCATACATTATACAGTAGGCTGGTAATGATGTGGTATATTGTGCTGTCTGTGAAAGCCCCCCCCCCCTGCCGCCACCCCCCCTCCTCCTCCTCCTCCTCCTCATCCTCATTCTACTCAAGGGAAAAAATATAAATGAACTCCTCCATCCTTCAGTTTTTACTCTTCATCATTTCTGCCGCAGCTCCCTGAGTGGGACAACAGTAGAAAGACCTGTTTGAATTTGAAAGAAATATGCACAAAAAAAAACAACAACAACTAATTCCCACGTATAAAATCCTTCCACTTCACTCGAGAGTCCGGTTTTAGAGTCTACGACGGAGGAACACGATGTGATAACACACACGAGCACTTGAGTTTGACACAACACAGGATGAGTGGAGTTGAATCCTTACCTGCGGTTGTTGAGTGTGTACCAGGAGAGCAGGAGGATGCTACGCTTGGTTTGTCCAGTGTCCAGGCCGTGACTGAGGAGGAGAGAGAGAGGAGACAGCGTTTTATACTGACACACAGGAAGGAGGAGGAGCCAGGGAGGCAGGGGGGAGGAGCCTGCTGCTGGCGCAGAAACTGATGCCGCTGACGTAACAGTGGACGCAAAACATGCGAGCACACGCGCTGCAGACGCACATATGACCATATACACACACACACACACACACACACACACACACACTTATACACACTTATACACACACACACACACACACACACACACACACACACACACACACACCAGACTATATGAACAGGTGAGAGAGTTGGAACACAGGTGACAGCTTTAATTGTGTGGCCTTTCACTCACCTGTATCAAAGACAAAGGGGATATACACACACACACATACACACACACACACATGCGCGCCATCTTGGTTCACTGGAATCTGTGGTTTCCAGTGAAGAGAAGCTGAAAAAGCGCTTTAACAGAATTAGATGCATCACTGTACATCTGAGCCATTAAAGTGGCCCCACACAGGCTGGAGGTTGACTGAGACACAAGGGACACAGGATGGGAATGATGTGCATGTGATTCCATACAAGGACATAAAGGACAGTAGACATATATGTCCCCTACTACAGCTTAAAGGTGCAGTGTGTAAGATTTGGTGACATCTAGAGGTGAAGTTGCATGTTGTATCCATCACCTCCCCCTCAACCTTCTGAGCCTGCAGGAGAACCTGTGGTAGACTTCAGTTGTCATTGAAACTCACAACATGTCTAGTATGTCCACTCTGGGCTACTGTAAAAACATGGCAGCCCCCGTAGAGAGGATCCCCTTCTCGTGTAAATATACATTAATTGGCTCATTTATGCGTAATGGGGGGGAAATTATGAAAATGTCAGCATGTCATTGTCATTTTTTTTTCTACCAAGGGCAGTGACAAAAATGACCAAAGTCTTACACACTGCACCTTTAAGGGAAAAGACAAGGGGCTGAGTTGACTTCTGGTCGTAATATAACCTGCTGTTGCACGAGGCAATAACAAAATGCAGCTGTGTGTCGGGATGAATGCAGACTGGGTCATACTGAGATTCTGTGCGAGCTGTCAGTTGCATGTGCGGCCATCAGCGTCGCGCGCTGAGTAGGAGACGTGCACGATCCCGAGGACGTATTCGAGAATCACCAAAACACTGAGTGAGTGAGTCAGTGGTGGGAATGGGCCAGACCTTCGGTGTCTGAGGCAGAGCCGTGGCTGTTGGAATGTTTCCTGGTTACTCTGGGCTGTTTGCTGGTGATGCTGGTTTTCTATGACTTTGGCATATATAGAAAATGATCATGTGATCTAATAGAAAATATATTTTGAGGGCAATTTATATTGATCTTTTCTTTTTCAAGCATATATTGCAAAGTATTAAGCCTGTACACCAAACACCAAACACTTAGACTTCATGTGAATGTATATTAACCATTGGGATACAAGTGAATCGTGTGATATACACTCTTCTGCGTTGCATTCTCGCAGGTGGGCCGGTGGCGCTGGTGCTGCGTCCACAGAACATGGCGGGTCGGCCCAGGTGTCCCTCAGGACGCCACGTCCTCAATTATGCGCAGTGACAAACCTCACTCACATGAAGATGAGCGAGTTCAACAAAAAAAAAAAAGTCGGCCTCTGTACAGTAGTCACAGGAAGCGCTGACTGACTGAGAGCTAAACCGTGGTTTGCACCGGCCTTTAAACGTGTTTCATTCACAGGACCCCGCTTCTGGGCCGGCGCCCGACTTCCAAACCTTTTATCCTTTGATCGCTGGAGCTCCGGCTCCGGCTCCGGCTCCGGCTCCGGCGCTCAAAACGGAAACTCGTGTCACTGACAAATGGAGAAACGTGAGCAAAGAAATGAATTGTGAGCAGTGAGGCGGCAGAACAGGTGCGTGGAAGGGGGCGCGAGGTGTGAGGAGGAGGGGGGGGGATCTAATAAATGCCGAGGCACATGTATAAAATACTGTGCATTGATGGGTCATGCATGTTTGATGGACCCTCATTATCTGGCATGATATTGACCTTTTATAAAGGGGCTTAGAGCACGGTTTATAAGGGGCGTAAATTTCTGCGGCCCATGGAGGAGCTGTGTGTGTGTGTGTGTGTGTGTGTGCGTGTGTGTGTGTGTGTGAGCAGGTTGTGGTATTCATATTTCATGAAGATGTATCAAGATTGATTGGGGGCGTCTCATCAGAGCATTAGCTGTAAATACGCTGTCGCCGGCAGGACTGTGTGATGGAAACATGGCGACCTGCCCTTCAGTCACACATGAATAACATTCGGGGTGAAACTAGCGTGGATGAAACCCGGAGCGAGGGGCAGAGACCGGTTTTTGAACCGTGAGCGCAGAGGAGTCGGTGAAGACGCCCTGTGGAGGAGGGACGATGCGAACGCGCCAAAAGATACGAAAAGCGCGGCGCATCACACGTGCGCGTGCGTGTATGAAGTGTTGCACAAGCGCCGTGTCCCCGTGCGACGCCAGTCTGCGGAAGTTGCTGACCTGGCACTTATACGCCAAAAAAGTGGCTGACTTCGGGGTTTCGCTCTGGGTTGTGTGGCCCGCAGAGCATGAGCCGTGGTGTCGTTCCCATAATGCATCGGGGCTATGGGAGGGGCGTGGCCACCGTGGCGGCCTATGGAAAGCGGGAGTGCTCAAACACAGCCAGGACGTCTCCCAGGAGAAGGCAACTTGGGATTTTCTGACCTTCAGAACATTTTTACACAAAAAAAAAACAAAAAAACAAAAAAAATCCACACATCAGATATTAAACACATAGAATACAAAGACCATCACTCACTCACAAGTATGTCTCGAGGTGTTAGTATGGGGGCGATTTCATTTTTGGGCCATTTGGGGATTTTTAGTCGCAGTACCGCGAACGGCCATCGGGAAGAATTGCCGCAAGTCTGAGGGAAGGTGCTGTAACTTGCTCTATTCCAACATACGGTGATTGGAAATGAGCCGAGCCGGACACCGAGGAAACAGAGGGCGGAGAGCAGGAGCAATATGCAAACCCTGACTCCGAAGTGATGACGGGTCAGACCACAGCTCGAGGTGAAGCGCCACAACGGCGGAACGCTCACAACCAGCAGGTTTGAAGCAGAGCTCAGGGTCGAAAGGCTGAGGTGATCGCCGGAATTCAGATGAGACGGGTGAATCACTCGCACGCGGAGAGTGGGCTTTAGAAAGTCACGTGTCGAGAGGCTGAGGGACGATCCGTGTGTGTGTGTGTGTGTGTGTGTGTGTGTGCGCGTGCGCGCGCGTGTTTATTCTGGTGTTGATTGAAGATTCAGAGCAGCTGTGTGAAAGCGAGGAGTGATGCTCTGATGAGGAGGGAGTGTCTGAGTGGCAGAGTGGAAAAGTACCAGAGCAGCAGGTGGGAGGGGGGAGCAGGTGTATCGCCTCTGTCTACGTCTGTGGGTTCAAGGATGAGTTCATCATCATCGTCATCGTCCTGCTGCACCGGTACAGCACGTTGGCGCTTTCTAGTGGTGAAGTTGCGTATTGCAGCCGCCTGCCCCGCCCTCTCCAAGCATGTACATATATCATATATACGAACCATGGCCTTCGGTCGTCATGGAAACCCAGAGCTGGGGCGAGCGCACGGTTCTGTTGCGTTATGCACAATTACAAACCTCGATAGAAATAAACTCCGAGTTTGGCGCCCTCTGCTGGAACCACTCCCTCACGACTGGGTCTCGGTTGATGATGGATAAATAGCGTGTTGACGTGATAAATGTATGTGAGACACATTCAATTCTGTAGCTGCTGAAACTTGTATCAATATATACTCAAGAAAAAACAACAACCCACAAGCTCATTTAATTGCAGATGAACAAACTCTGCCTTTTCTTTGTGTCAGATTCAGAAAACCCAGGTTTCAGGTTGCTACAATGCGCTGATGTGGATCAGCGTTATTCCCCCAAAGCACATCGCAGTGAATCAGGAAATTGACTTTTGCAGACGGCTGCAGCTGCAGGACAAAAAAAACAGCTATCTGATTAATTTGTGTTTAGTTTTTCTAATGACCTAATTTTCCACACGTTTTCTAAATGAATCAGATAATCAGCAGGGTCAGCTCTGTGGAATTGTTATTTCCTATTTCCTACACACTCCACATATAATGGTTTTCAACCCCTTGGCGGTTTGCTAATTGTAATAGTGCAATAATATTTCACGTGGTTGGATATATTAAGGGATTTAATGAGGCAATAATAGGGGCCATTATGTTTTACATTACACGAGTGCAAATCAATAACAATAGTTTTCATTCCAACAATCAAATATACATTTATTTTTATTTAGTTAATGCTTAAATGCTAAATATTAAATGCTTAATGGGTAACTATACAATCATATAGGTCTATTTAAGATAATTCTACATAAATTGTTTATTATATCAACTTTTTTTTGCCAAATGTGATGTGATTTCACCATCTTTAAAAAAAAAAGATTTTCTCCTCTAATTTCTTGTATTAAACATTTTATATCCAATTATCCAATTCTGTTCATTTGATTAAAGATTCGTGTTCTTTATATAAAGATATATATATATATATATGATATACATCCATGGATGCATTTACATTTAAGCATAATCATATGAGAAATCACATGGAAGTCGCAAGTGGCCACTCGAGGCAGAGTCAATCCCCATAGACGCCCATGTTAAAATAGTCAACTTTAGAAGTTGATTCACTTCTGCAGCTAAACTGTGAGATAGCACCACCCGGTCAGGGACCTTCAAAAAAATCAAACATACCCTTTCGCGTTTCATATGTTTCCACTGTTTATGCTCTTGATGTATTTATGGATGTGTGTTACATTCCCACTCTCCATCGGTGGCGTCCCCTGTGTGCGTTTCCCCCCTTTATGTCGCCCGATTGGTCACAAGCACCACATTCAACGCAATCACGCTCATTTTGTGTGAAAAATGTGTCATCGCCCCGTCCGTGCATCACCATCTGTCCATCCCATACATTCCTTTGAAACGTGACAAACTGGGATTTCCCCAGACGCGGCCAACTCCCGGCGGAGTGTGTCGTCTGGAGACCTGGACCAAATGACCATATATGTACTTCCTGGGCACTATGACGTAATGAGGCCTGGATTTGGAACGAGCAGGCACCCTGAAGCTCCCGTCAGGGTGCGACAGATTACTCCAACATCAATTTAGGTCATTACTCCAAATGTAAACAAGCACAACGGCCCCCCTTTAACCTCATGTTGAGCAGTGGCTCTACATAAGCCCACAAACCACTTTCTACACATCGACTCTCCCGTTCTGTGATTCGTCTCGGTCACAATCAAACATCTGTAACCGGTTCTGCCGAAGCAGAGGTCAAGTCGTGTTTCAGTGTATTGACTGAAACTCTATCAGGTCTATTCTGAACCAATCAGGAGAAACCTGCCTCCGTGTCATTTAGCTGAAGAACACTGTACAAGGTGATACATGTCATGTGCGTCACATGGTGTGTGTGTGTGTGTGTGTGTGTGTGTGTGTGTGTGTGTGTAGGAGTGTGTGTGTGCGCGCAGCCTCTATGGCCTTAGTGAGGTAACAGCCATGATGCTACAGGAAATGCAAACAACAGAATACTGGATTGATTTTCAGAGGAACATCGCTGTGATTGGCCAATCTCATTGACACTGACCTGGTTTAATTAAAGGTGCATTAAACAAGAACCACTTTTTTTTTTTTTTTACATATCCCTCCACATGTCACCGTTTAGAAGCTCCGCTGCCTCGACTGCTCACTTCGACTGCTCACGACATATCACTTTTTGATGCTGCTATTTCTACCACCAGGGCACCTGGAATCGCGATTGATTTAAAGGTGCGGTATGTGCGATTTTGTGACCTCTAGAGGTGAAGTTGCACGTTGTATCCATCACCTCACCCTCACCCCTCTGAACATGCAGGAGAAGCTGTGGTGGACTTCAGTTGTCATCCAAACTCAAAAGATGTTTAGTATGTCCCCTCTGGGCTACTGTAAAAACGTGGCTTGTGTTACTGGATCACAGTAATGCTAGCTTGCTCTTGCTGGTGTTGACTATATCACCCCCTGGTGGCCTGGTGCTTGGTGTGCATTTTTATGCTCCTGTTTTATCCCTTGTCTGCCACGATAAACTCCAACTAAGAGCGAAATAATCATCATAATGAAGTGTTTTTTCCCCCCCACTTAATTTGCGTAATACAAAGTAATAAAATGATCTGCTCCTCGTGTCTTCCAGGATCATGTTGTGTGATATTTAGAGGCAGATAAACTGTCTTAATGTGTCGGTGCGTGATGGTAAATTAACACATTACAATATTGACCTGAAAACAGTGTGAGAATATAATGAAATGCGGAGGTTGGAGAACATATCTGTGCAAAGGCGTGGGGGGGGGACGGGACGGAATTCGATTGGTTGCTCGTCAGGTGCAAATCAATAGGGTTTATAGAAATGCTTCACTTAATGTGGAAGACGCAGGGTAAGAAACCTATTTCAAGCTTGTGATGCAGCGGGCGGAAAACCTTTAAATGTGTTAATGATGGTGTATTAGTATGAAAGCCTGTTACTCGGAGCTGGAATGGCTTTTTTAGGTGCTTCATTTATTTGCTCCACCTCATTTTTCACCGCTTGTGTTGAAAGGATTTTCCTCGAGTGAATCATTAAACAAGACATACTGTATATGATATGATGATATATATGATTGTGATTTATTCCTCTGCAAACATGTGCTGCTGCATCAACGATCTGTGTAATTATTGTGTGAGCGATGCAATAATCAAACCGCAGAGATAAAAGATGTATAACGTGTGATGCACACAGCAAAAGATAATCCATCACACTGAGCAGTGGTTTATCAAATGACTGATTGGGAAATGAAATTATAGCAACTAATGAAAAGTAATGCAGTGTTGTGCTTCCTATGTGGATCGACTCACCTTTGGAGCACCGCCTCAAGTGGCCACCCTGTGAACTGCAAGTGCAACTCCACGTCACGGACAGGACATCTCTGTTGTCCTTACACTGGATTGATTTCCAGAGGAACATTGCTGTGCATGGCCAGTCTCATTGGTACAACCTGGTTGATTAAAGAAGCATTAAAGGTGCAGTGTGTTGGATTTCACGGCATTTTTGTCACTTCTAAAAAAAACAAAAACAATCACATACAGAGATTTTCCTGAATCTATAATCTCTCAAATGTTTCCATTACCCTTAAACGAGCCCATAAATGAATATTTACATGAGGGCGGGTCCTCTCTACAGGGGCTGCTATGGTAGCCCAGAGTGGACATACTACTAAGACATACGTATACCAACACGCAACTTCACCTCTAGATGTCACAGAATCTGGCAAATTTGAGGAATTCATGATAAAACCTCATCAAAACGTCATAATGACTGGATCAGACAATCGCATGTGATTAAAAAAAAAAAAAAAAATACTTTTTTTTTATTGTTTCCAAAATCCCTCCCCCTGTGTGGTTTAAATACCAGGTGGCATAAACAGCAACGATGGCGCTGTTCTTTCTAAGCTCTTACATTGCGCAATCAACATCCACTTCACTGTGGGAACTGACAGCGCTGAGCTCATCTGGCGCTTCTTTAAGGTTCTTTGTGTCGGGGTCTCGGGGACTTCCTCTCTCAGCCTCCATCAAGTCAAATGGATTGATTCCCTGCCTGAACGCTTGCGCATTAAACCACTCGCTCTCTCTCTCTCTCTCTCTCTCTCTCTCTCCTTTATCCATTACTCCCACTTCCACTTCCACACTTGTAAAGGTCACAACAGTGTCTGCCTCCACTCAGCAGTGTCTCATTAAGAAAACACTGTGTCTGTCTGCCGCACAGCCTCCGTCTCCCACGCCGACTCTGATCTGGGCCAGTTCCACGGAGTTGGAGGGCGGGGGGGGGGGGGGGGGGGGGGGGGGGGGGGGGGGGGGGGGGGGGGGGGGGGGGGGGTCGTAGCACCGGCGGCATCTGGCAGGATGTGATGTGATTGGCCTTTTGCATCAGGTTGAGTTCCAAAGGAGGATTCAAGCCCCGTCGCAGACGTACAGATCACAGTGTATCCAAAAAGGCACTAAATGATTTGGGGACTGGAAGTGATTCAATTGTGAATAAAAGTAATAACGTGTAAAGTCATTGTGGGGTGGATTGGAGAGTCTGGCCGGCCAGTTCGGTCCCACAGTTCATATCTTTGACACATCTGCTCTAAACTTGAAATGATATTCTGATGCGTCAGCTCATCACCGTGGCAACAGAAGAGCGTTGGAACAACAAGCGACGCCTCGAGAGAACCCCCGCAGGACGAGCTGTGGTTTTTTAAAATGTCTTTTTATTGGTTTGACTCCAATAACCTTTTTTTTTTTTAGCTCAAGAGACAAAACATTTTCAAATGGGTCACAATGACCAAGGGACCGTCTGCAAAGAGCAGCGGCACAAAGTATTAAAAAACTGAGTCACGAACTCAGCTCTCGCTGACGCCAAAATCACCCAAACACGTCCTCGTGTCAAACTACAGCTTTTTCGCTTCTCAAAAATACTGTTCAAATGCATTTAGATAACTGCAGATATGGATTGCACTTGTCCCTTGGCATGTGTCAGACACAGGAACCTGTCTTTGTCCTTACAAAGATGGTACACACACACACACACACACACGCACACACACGCACACACACACACACACGCCTCCTTGTATTTGGACACAATTAATTACCAGTGCCGTAATCCCAGCTTTACTTCATATACTAAATTCATCCTAATCCCCAAAGCCCAGAACTGGGTGCGATAAATCTATAGTGGGTCCGTTTCTGCCTCTGAGTCACTCAGAGCGTTCAATATATGTGTGTGAGCGAGCGAGCGAGCGAGCAAGCGAGAGAGAGAGAGAGAGAGAGAGAGACTAAGAAGAAGTTACAGACTGCACAGTATGAGCTGTTGGACACAGACTAACTGCTTAACAAGCTAAATACACGTTGTCTGTCACACACACGCACGCACACACACACACACACACACACACACACACACACACACACACACACACACTGTATATACACACACTCGAGAGAGAGAGAGAGAGAGAGAGAGACTAAGAAGAAGTTACAGACTGCACAGTATGAGCTGTTGGACATAGAATAACTGCTTAATAAGCTAAATACACGTTGTCTGTCACACACACGCACGCACACACACACACACACACACACACACACACACACACACACACACACACACTTTATTTACTCAGGCTCACACACGCATACCCACACACAGAGGTCAACATTCTATTCAATCTGAATTCGTCACAGGAGGAGGACATTTAATGTGAATGTTTAATTTCTCTCAGAGACACAGCGACTCGCGCGTGTGTGAGTTTAGAACCGCAGCGTTTTCCCTCCGCTTGTCTGCACTTCCACTAACATCCACAGTGTGTCTTTCAAAGTCACTCAGTATCTCGTTAACCAGTCGCCTGGATATGAGAAGTGTACGAGTCCTTCGCATTTCAACTGAGTCCGACCCAGAGCTGGAAAAGGTTGCAGTTCACAGGGTGGCCACTTGGGGAAGCCTCCAAAAGCCATTCGAACTGAACTGCGCCGATCTTTTTTCGAACTTGCTCGGATTTCCGTCTGTTGACGTTGGAGTGGTGCATCATTTGGGGGCGTGGCCTCTCGGGTGACACCTGGCTGGACCTGTGGATGCTATATGACAGCACCGTGGCCCCTCCCCCCAGCTGTACCTGTGCTCCGCCCCTTTTTTTTGTTTTGTCGGATGAAGCAGGACTTAGGAGGAGTTCGGCCTCTTCAGCGCACGATGTGCTGCGTCCATCTTTGTATTCAGCCCATGACACCACCACCGCCGCCAGATTCATTCTTAAAAACATGTGCTACATTTTCTTTATTCTGCAGTCAAACCAGGTAGGATGTACACCAAGTTCTCTGAAAACACCTGCACACAACATCCAGCCAACAAACACTGGAAAAAGTCTATTGAAGAAGCTCCAGAGCAACGACGCAGAACGAGCAGCCATCTTAACAACAGGGACGGCACATTAAGGTCCTGCACATCAATATTAGGTTCTAATCATGTCCATGTTAAATATCACCGTCTCCTTTAGGACAGAGTTAATGATCATCTGTGTGTGTGTGTGTGTGTGTGTGTGTGTGTGTGTGTCCTCTTTTTCTCTTCCTCTTCACCCCCGCGAGCCTGTCTTGTGCCAATTGCTGTTAATAACCAGATAATAACATCCTCATTAGACGGCACAAATAATATCTACCACAGATGACGGCATGGATGAATAGTTGGAGGTGCAGGAGAGGCGGGGTGTCGACTCGGAGGGTGCACTTCCGTGTCTTTGACAGAGGGGTCACTGTTGGTCTATTCGAAAAAACGACCCTGGGACCAGAGTGTGTGTTTCACACTGAGGCTGGGCTTGTCCTCCCAAAGAGGCAGTAATGA
>JAFBJT010110550.1:10434-25322 GCA_016785325.1 Chascanopsetta lugubris | reverse complement strand
GAGGAGATGAACAAAGAGGAAACAATGGATGGAACAGATGAACAGATGGATGAAAACAAAGTGAAGGTGGAGGATGTGAAAGAAGAGATGGAGGGAAGAGATGAAGAAAATGGAGGGAACCATACAGAAGAAAAGAGTGAGGGAGAAGACGACGACACAGAGCAAGAGAATAAAGAAGAGGAAGACACAAAGATAGAGAGAAAAGAGGAAGAAGAGGAGGATGAAGAAATCAATCTAGCTGGGTCAGATTGTCAAAACTCCTCCTCTCCATCACAGGAGCCGAGCCTGACTGAATCACTGAGTCATGATGGAGAGAATGTGGAAAAGGAGAAAGAGAGAGACTCTGGCAGAAACACAGAGGACGTTTGTGTCACATCACTGAGCGTCCACAAAGACACAGAGGACGTTTCACTTGGCGGCAGAGACGCCTCCACTCACACTGCTGCACAGATGGAGAGGGAACTACTTCCTGCCCACACACCTGGACAAGCGTCTGCACCTGCACCGCGCACAGGTACGAGCACTACACTTCATGTCCACTGGTGTTTACTCTGAATACCATACTTTAAAATCTAAAGTAGTTCTTCTAAGGGGCTTTACATGTAAGCAACATCAACTTGGGAAAAACAAGCAGTTTTGAGAACTTTTGGTGATAACCCTGACACCTGTGTGGATGAGCTGTAACCCAAATCCCGTTTTCTGGTCCCTTAATGAGTCTTTATCAGAGGTTAGAGGAGTCTGACACGATAGAAAAACGTATATATTTTCATTGTTTGGATGCTTACATTTACAGAATGTTGATTTAAAGTGTAGATTTGAGGCTTTAAGCAGTTTCAAAATAAATGTATGAACTCCTTGGGCGGTATTGTTGTTGCTGTGGCACTGGTTTGTTGTTCTGACTCCATTTAAATATGAAATGTGTAATTCTGGGGCAATAGACATGTTTTACAGTATGAAAAATATTTTTTTTCTTTTTCATAAAATTTGAAAATAAACACAAATGCTGTGATTGAGTAAATTGATAATTGAACTACTTAGAGCAGCAAACAGCTGGACTTTCATATGTCATATGTTCTAGAATAAAAAATAGAATAAAATCAAAAAGAAACATTCCATTAACATATAAATGAGCATTGTTTTAAAAAGCTTTTGTTGTCTCTGCTCTGAGAGTCCTGTGGCAGTGCAGTGAGGATGTTACATAAATGCTGCTCCAACTGGCTGAAACACAGTTATTCAAAGTGGAGTTTCAGGTCAGAGAGTTAATTCACTCATTGAGGTTGAATTAAAATTCCTCGGAGATGACAGTCGGACATTCACAGTCATCTAAAGCAAAGTTTGCCTCCTGATATATATAAATAAAAATGAGAATGAGAAAATTCAGGATGTATTTGTGTCCTCTGTCTCAGGTTTGAAGCAAAAGAAAGAAGTGAGACTGATGGAGGCAGCAGGACGAGAGAACAAAATGCTCAGTCTGACCAGAAACCTTTCAGCCATGGAAGTAAAAGAAGGCGATGGAGCCGGAGAGGTCGCAGGTCAGGCCTCTCCAAAGATGAACGGAGAGGCTGGCGACAAGAAGAGTGGCGGACATCAGGCCAAGTTCAAAACTGTGTCGTACAGAAGGATCCGCAAAGGAAACACCAAACAGAGGATCGACGAGTTCGAGGCCATGATGAACTCTTGATCCACTCTGACACACTGTACAATCATCCTGTAACTGTCAGTTCTTATTGAATGAACAGAGGGAAGAGCCTGGTGGTAATCCATCTTTAATTATGTACTAGTTTTATTTTATGAATAGTAATTAGACCTTCCAGAGATGAAATATTCTTCTGTAACCTCATATGTCAGCCAAGTCCTGTAGCAGTACGCTGTTTTCTATTTATTGTAAATGGCATAGTCTCCATTTTATTATATTTATGATTTAATTAATATTAAACCAGCTTATAATGCACCACGCAGAGGTTTGATTTGTATGTTGCTTTAATTATTACATTACAAACACAAACAATTAGAAAAGAAATACAGATATCAGTGATAGTATTTCTACATTATCTAACATATGTTGATGGAATACAATACTGTATGTACATCTTGATATGTTGTCTAAGATTTAACTTAACTGTATTATGATTTACATTTTTGAATGAATAAATTATTTAGAATATACATTCTATTCTTTCCACAATATTAGAAAGGCATTGGTGCATAAGTATTTATAACAACAACAACAACAACAACAACAACAACAACAACAACAACAACAATAATGTGTATGCATTTATGGAAATTACATTCACAGCAAACTAGTAATAAGTGTTAGTTCATACATCATCACGAAGAACAGAGGAAATGCATTTAGTTAGCATCCCAGTTTTGAATCATATAAATATAAATCGCATATTCTATGGATTTCTCTGGGTCATGATTTGCGCATGCTCACTTTGGTTCCCGGGCAACGAGTCCTCGGCTGTGTTCGTGATTCTCCGTCTCCCTCCGCTCTTTCTCGGCTCTCGCCGGCTCAACTCGGCTGTTTCCGGCAGAACTAATGCTCGCTGTCGTCGTCTCCCTCGTCCTCCTCTCAGTGTTGTTGTTCTCGGTGACGCGACGGAGGTGTAGCCTGACGCGGTCTCTTACGTGTCGGCCTGAATAAAAGTGGAGCTCCGGAGACCCGGGAGTGACGAAGCGAGTCTGTGTCGGTAAGAGGATCCGTCGCTGATGTTTGCTAGACAGATACATGGCTGCCAGGAGCCTATGTTTGAGCGTGGTAACCGCTCAAAGCCAACAAAGAGATCATGGCGGCGGTGCAGAGGCTCACAAAATGAGTCAGTGTCTGCGAGGCTGCTAACATAGGTATTAACATGGGAATGGGCTGAAAGCTTCATGATTAATTCCAATAAACACCATGTTAGAAAGCAATAAAGACCGCTGTGCTTCTACTGCTAATCGGTGTTAGTATTCTAACTCATTTTAAAAGCTACACAGTGTTATAGTGAAAGTGTCGCTGCAAATATCATGGGTTTGCAACGCTTGCAGACATTTCCCTCCAAACAGGCTAACAGCTAGCATCCCTGTGCTACTTGCTAGCTTAGCATAAGCTTCAGAGAAGCGCCAAACTACAGCACTCTCGTTTTAATCGACTTTGTGTGACATAAACAAGCTCAATGAAACAGTTGCTAGCTTCCTTGTTAAATTATGTGATCGCTCGCTTGTTTGCATGCTAACTTTATGATAAATACTGAATAAGCATTGGCCCCCGGGAAGGAGTAAACAAGCATACTTCTATTTTTTTCAAGCTAATATCAAACACACCATCTCCTGCACGTTTAAAGTAATAACCCGGATACATCTAGTGTGTAACTTTAAAGAAACTCCAGAACTGTGTTCTATATTTGAGTTGTCGTTAGCATGCTGAGCTAAGCCACACCCTCCTCCCGGAGTAGACATCAACACATGCTGAAGTTGTTCAGGAGATGCACACTTACACCCACAGTCACCTCAGCACCACACTCCTCTGTTGTCCTGGAGCATCGTGATTTGGTGACTCTGTGTTTACAGATCTCAGATGAAGATGGAGGCTGCTGGAGACCAAAGTGGTGACACAGTTGTGTCAGAGACTGAGGCCCAGCAGATCACCCTGGCCCAGGTGAACCTCACTGTCACCACACACACACACCTCACAGGTCTCACAGCAGGGAGCGGTTCATAATTCTGTCTGCTCTTTACGCAGGCGTCCATTGCTGCAGGCCAGGTGACCACCAGTAGTCCCACCGTCACCTTAGTGCAGCTGCCTAATGGTCAGACTGTCCAGGTGCATGGGGTGATTCAAGCTGCACAGCCGTCAGTCATCCAGTCCCCACAGGTGCAGACAGTACAGGTGAGATCATGTCCTACTATAATCATCTTATTTTATTACCCAAGTAAAAATTCTGTTGCAGAAATTGAAGGAGGTTCTCGTGATTAAGTGTGTACTTATTGTACTTATAAGTAAGTACGTCTTGTTGCCCAGATTTCGACGGTTGCTGAAAGCGAGGATTCTCAGGAGTCCGTTGATAGTGTGACCGATTCTCAGAAGAGAAGAGAGATCCTGTCCAGACGACCATCGTATAGGTGGGTGTTCCTGTCACGTTCATCCTCGTTTTTCTCCATTTGGTTCGTTCAATGTTTGCTGAGATTTTTGTTCCACTCTACAGGAAGATTTTGAACGACCTGTCGTCGGATGTTCCAGCGGTGCCTCGAATTGAGGAAGAGAAGTCAGAGGATGACTCGGCTCCCGCCATCACTACAGTCACCATGCCCACTCCCATTTATCAGACCAGCAGCGGCCAGTACAGTAAGTACTCCTGAAAACTTTAAGATAAGAAACTGTGTTTTATGTTTAATGTGTTGTCATAACAAAAGTTTTGATAGAGATGTTAGATTCACACTGTTTCAAAACTTCTAGATGTCATTCCAAGGACGTGTCTTGATGATTGGTAGATAAGAAGACATATTGTTTGTGTGCACACAGGAAGCTGCTGCTCCATAATGATCACACAAATGTGTAACTTCAATTGAGATGATTCTAACATATGACATCGTTCGCTTTCAGTTGCCATAACCCAGGGTGGTGCCATCCAGCTGGCCAGTAACGGCACAGATGGCGTGCAGGGCCTGCAGACCCTGACCATGGCCAATGCTGCTGCAACGCAGCCTGGAGCCACCATACTTCAGTACGCCCAGACCAGTGACGGCCAGCAGATTCTGGTCCCCAGTAACCAGGTGGTTGTACAAGGTAAGTTCTCAATGGGGTAAAATGTAAGTTACAGATGCGTATCAGCTTTGATCTCTCACGGTCTTCCTCCCTTCAGCTGCTTCAGGTGATGTCCAGGCCTATCAGATCAGAACAGCTCCCACCAGTGCCATCACTTCAGGGGTGGTGATGGCCACCTCTCCTGCTCTGGGAGCGACGGGCGGCACAGAGGAGGTCACACGCAAAAGGGAGGTCCGACTTATGAAAAATAGGTTTGTGTTTTGATCTAATCTCTTAATTTGCTTCTGACTCTCACGTCAGTCAGCCGACTGTAGCTTGAACACCATATTTGACATTCCACAGAGAGGCAGCCCGTGAGTGTCGCAGGAAGAAGAAGGAATACGTCAAGTGTCTGGAGAACCGCGTGGCTGTACTAGAGAACCAGAACAAAACCCTCATCGAGGAACTCAAAGCTCTCAAAGACTTGTACTGCCACAAATCAGAGTAGAACTCCACCAAACGCCTGCCAGGAGCTTGCGGCTACCCGTTTGTCACCCCGCACAGAGACTCAGCACAGACTCCTGGATGCCACCGCCCCCTTTTCTACTCTTTGGTTTCTTTTTAAAGACAGCAGGAAATATGTACATTGACTCACCAGGTCTAGAAAACACATCCTCTCTTCTCACGTCATCAGTTCGAAACCCATGATCTTCTCCCATCGGTCTGACTGCGTGACGCAGGGACACGGTAGCCATCTTGGCAACAAAAGGTCCTGGTGGTGTCGGAAGTGATGGAACTGACAATGAGGCTGTTTTTGTTTCGCACCACCAAAGGGAAGCGTTCCAGTCATGGGACAAACTGGGCGACATCACCAGCAACGGGGATTTGCTCGACCACATCACCACCGACGGGCGACCACGGACAATTTACACTCAAATCCACAGAGACACTCTGAGGTGTCATGGTTACGTTTGTGTGTGCCGTTGTAATCGTAACTGAGCTCTTGCATTAACATCTGTTACTTACTAATGCTTTGAACTATAGATGGGCTGCATCATGGATATTTTATCTTTCTGTTTGTGTAATGTTATCTGCTCTGATGATGCCATTTACCTTTCTGTTAAACTTCTATTTACCTTGCCTTGGTACATGAACAAAATACGAACTATCAGGTCGGGTTGTGACGTTTTGTTCATGTTCGTTGCAGCTTTAAAAAAAAAAAACATGGTCGAGACTGGAGAATGTGGACGGCACTGAATCTGTAAAATCTATTTTTAGCCTTTAGGCTTCCACATGAAAATGACTGATCTCTTCACATGTCTTTGAATCATACTTATTCATTACTGATATAAGATTCTCCAAAACAACTCCCAGTTACAACTTTAAATTGCTTATTGACATTGATTAAAAAAGCAACGGTGCTGCTGATGAACCTGAGAAAGTATAAACAAAAGACTTTTTAAATGTTTGCCATCCGTATTTATGTTACCTGTCACCTGTTTTTAAAATGACTGTTGAGTTGATACTGAATTCAGAACAAAAACCAAAACAAGAGCCTTATTTGTTGGTGCGATAGGAGAAATCTTTATGAACTCATGTTATAAACTGGAAGGTCACAGGTCTGCTTGTGTATTTTACTCATGTAGTACAGTCATGTTTTTAAAATTTTAGTTCAAGAATGCCTAAAATAATTCTGTATCATGGACAATTGCAGAGTTTGTGTTTACGGGATTACAAAGTGGCATTCGCACTTTCCCTGCATATACAATCCTACCACATTTCACGTTTTATGGTTTTACTTTAAGGTTCCACAATAAGCCGGTCCTTCTTCCATCTTTGTTGCTTGATGATTGTCATCGCATATTGATCATTATTGATTCTCAGCAGACACCGGCTAAAGGATTGCAAAGTGCGACAAAATGTAAAACACAAAGACTGGACATTGAGCAGAGTGGACGTGTTGATGCTAACAGAGAGTCGTACAGTATTCTTTTAGGTATTATGTATAGTCATGACGGTAATATGCTTTTTTTTATGTTGCTCTTGGATTTTTGTACACCCAGTTTCTAAATGTCAGCACCGACTTGTATAAAACAGTGCATTATGTCAGAGCTATTCTAATATTACATTTTTGGCAGCTGGTAATAAATGTGTTTCTGGTAAAATTTCATGTTCACGTCATAAATCGGTGCTGCGGTTCGACAGCTTTGAGGCTCTGTATATGTGGATGTCTCTCTCTGGGTCGTAGTGAGCTTCTTCCACTCTGAACCGCTGCTTCATCATGTTCAGGAAGTTGAAGTCTCTCTCATACCGGATTTTACAGGCCAGTAAAACCACGGTGGTGTCTGAGCACAGGTGCTCCAGGGTCTGCAGCAGCTGCTCAAACGTGTCCTCCAGGTAAACAATGTCCGCCCCCAGCACCACGTCATATCCTCCTGCCGGGTAAAGGTCAAGGCCCTGACCCCAGGTCAGCTCAGACACAGTTGCTGAGCCTGCGCAGTCTGGAGGGAGGTTGGACTTCACATTGGTAGACAGGAAGTCCAGAGCCGGGGCTCGGTCAGTGATTGTCACGTGGGCTCCTGGAAAACAAAGAACCCCGAATCAACAGCGCCACCTGGTGTTGATCAAGCAGCTGGCTTTAAGGTGGAAACGTTCCATTGTTAAGGTGTAATTGATATTTGTCTTACCCAGAAGAGCAGCTACGATCCCCGCCAGTCCAGTTCCAGCTCCGAGTTCCACCACCCGCTTCTGCCTCAGCTCCACGTGACTGAGCTCCATGTACATGCACAAGACAACAGCCTACACACACACACACACACACACACCTTTAGTGACACACTCAGCCATAGACGTGTAACCATAGTAACTTGACAAGATGTCGCACCGCGTCCCACACCACAGCAGCAACGCCATGTTTCCTCCAGTCCTGAGAGAGACGGATTTCATGCTGAGCGAAGGTGAACTGAGCTGAGGATCTGTGGAGTTTCGACAGAGCAGGTAACGAGCTCTCCACGTACGGCACAAGAGCCATTACTCCGCCATTCACCGCCTGCATCACTGCACGCATGCGCACTGAGGCACTTCACCACATTGACTCACTACTGCCCTCCCGTGGACGTTGTTGTCTCCTTCACATCCCCATGAACTCTTTCAGTGCCGTGACTTTTTTTGTCTTCATCTTTTATATTTTCAAAATTAGATTGCTAAATTTTATTATTTTATGTCTGAATCAATTTTATATGATAATGCTTTTAAAGAAGGGCCACAATTAATTAAAAAACACTGAAAAATATATTTGATAAATCACCAATTTAACAGATTTAGACATCTTTGTCTTGTCTATCAATTTAGCTAACCGTGATTTAAGAAAATGTTTTAAATATTTAATGCGTAAAACAAGACATTCATACAAGTCATTCTTCATTTTCAAATCGTCTGAATTTTTATGGAACTATTTGGCAAAATATTAGGACAACTATTTTATAATTTTACTTATTTTATAGATTTTATTTTACTATTTTAGTTCCAAACTCTTACACCTTCTTTAACATTTGTCTTAAACCACACTTTGTGATTCTAGATTATTTGTATGACTCAAATAATTCGTTTCCCTTTCTTCAGCACAGCAGGTGCTCTTAATTTCAAAACAGGAAACAGGAAGTACCATCTTAACTTAACTTCCGGTGAGGGTTTAGCAAGCTCTAATGACGCTGAGTCTGTATGGAGGCTTACCTCGGCTAAAAAGAGCTCTACTCCCCGTTACCGGCTCCATGTCCGCTTCCTTCTCTTCTTCCGCGGCTGTACCGGAACACTGAGCGTGCTTTCTCGCGGAGGAGACTTCCGGTGAGAGTGACTCAGACTCCAGCTGCGGTGAAGATGGGGAGGATTCACACTGAGGTGCGGCAGTTAGCATTAGCCGGCTAGCATGGAGCAGGAGGACAGAGAATCTCTGTAGTTCTTCCTCTGCGGCGTAAAATGACTTGATTCACGAGACTCCAATTCCCAGAGCCCTTCACTCACCGCAGGTTAAAGTTGGTTAGTTCTGCTGGGCACGCACACCAGTGTAACTATGCAACTGTAATGTAAACCTGCCTCCCTTTATTAGTCCCTGGCTAGCTTCACTTTAACTAACCATCACAGTTGTATGGGAAACAGCGCCACCTGTAGGACTACTTTAGGTCATAAATCATGGGAGGCTCGGTGTCCTGCTGCATCTCCCCAGGAGAGAGTCCCAAGCTCCGGAGGAGGGAGTTGGAGCTGGAGGAGTGTCCCATCACCACTGCCGAGGACGTGAGTGAGGACACAGGGACGTATCTGCAGCACATCAGTGACCGGGAGCTGCCGGACGGTGTGTGACCCCCCCCCCCCCCCCCCCCCCCCCCCCCCCATCTCATCCACATGTAGGCCCCCCCCCCCCCCCCCCCCACCCACTCCCACTGCTCTTATCTCATCCACATGTATGTTCTAAATCACACATGTGTCTTTGCAGAGCTGGCCCAAGAGGTGAACCCATCGGATCACCCCAGAGCCAGCACGCTGTTTCTCAACAAGTCTCAGACAGACGGTAAATGAGTTGTTTGAGTTAGTTCCTGTCCTCTGCAGGTCCACGTCTCATACTGCTTTTTCTTCTTCTTGTTTCAGTGCGAGAGAAACGGAAAAGCAACTACCTGAATCATGTGAGTGACAGAGGTCGTCCTCCTTAGAATGATCAAATGTACAAGTCCATCACTCTGGACCTTCTCTATCAATCCCTGTGCCTTCCGCCCATCTTTGATTTGTCCCTCTGTCCTCTGTCTCTGGTGCAGATGTCCCCCGGGCTCCTTACGAAGAAGTACAGCTCCTGCTCCACCATCTTCATCGATGACAGCACCGTCAGTCAGCCCAACCTCAAGAGCACCATCAAGTGGTATGTCCTCCACTTGCATCTGTTTCCCTTTTCATTTCTACATGTCTTAATTGTTCATTGTTTCTTTCTCTGTCTCTCTGTTGCAGCGTGGCGCTGGCCATCTACTATCACATAAAGAACAGGTGGGAGGAGTTTGAGCTCTTTGAGAAGCTGACTGCTAGTTTGGTTCTTTTTTGTTGATTGAAGTTTCTTTGATGTTTTTCACTTCCTCAGAGACTCAAACCGCTCGCTGGATATATTTGATGAGAAGAAGCACCCCCTGTCGGTGAGTGGATATTGTCAAACTCTCTCTGTTCGGGAGTCGTTGACATTAATCATTAGTGTCTCTACTCGACAGCGTGAGAAGGTTCCAGATGATTATTCTGTGGTCGACCCCGAGCACAAACTCATCTACCGCTTCATACGGACACTCTTCAGCTCGGCGCAGCTCACAGCAGAGTGCGCCATCGTCACTCTGGTACGTTTTACAACTTCAAAGAGTGTATGAAGAGAACCCTGCGTGAACTTGGTGTGTTTTATGTGTGCTCATATGTGTATCAGGTTTACCTGGAGAGGCTGCTGACCTACGCCGAGATGGACATCTGCCCCTGCAACTGGAAACGCATCGTCCTTGGCGCCATCTTGCTTGCGTCCAAGGTGTGGGACGACCAAGCCGTGTGGAATGTGGACTACTGCCAGATCCTCAAGGACATCACAGTGGAGGACATGTGAGTCCCTCACCCTACAAGACCAACATGTTAGCTAGCTCTGGCTAATGCTCCACAACCAGAAGTCATTTCCTCTTCACTGCTGTAAATACAGAGGAGGCAAACAAAGAGGCATGTCATGTGGAGGTATCTAACCCTCTGATTGATGCTCCCTAGGAACGAGATGGAGCGTCACTTCCTGGAGCTTCTCCAGTTCAATATCAATGTCCCGGCCAGCGTCTATGCCAAGTATTACTTTGACCTGCGCTCACTGGCCGACGACAACAACCTCAGCTTTCCGCTGGAGCCGCTCAGCAACAAGCGCGCCCAGAAACTGGAAGTGAGTGGCTTCGTTGGCTCTTTCATATGTTCATGAATCAGAACTGCCAGACTAACATCTATCTGTCCGCAGGCGATCACACGGCTCTGTGAGGACAAGTACAAGGACATGAGTAAAAACGCCATTAGGAGGTCGCTCAGCGCCGACAACCTGGTGGGAGTGAGGAACTCACATGCTGTGCTCTCCTAAGTCTGAGGAAGTGGAACCACGGGATGCGACGCAGCACGAGAGTCACTTCCAAAGTATGTTCCCTTCACACGCACAGATGTTAGATGTGGATTCTGAGACAGAACAAAAACGTGTTGCCGCAAAGTGAACTTTATATAAAGCATGGTGATCTGAAGAATCTCTATGTCTAACTCTGGATATTTAATGTTGGAAGGCATCGACACAGACGTCACATCTTCAGGACTTCCTCCTCTTTTTTTCATCTTCTTCGTCACTCACTCACTCACTCACTCACTCACTCACTTGGTGGTTTGGGGAGTTCCTTCTTCGCTGGCTCTCTGGCGCTGCTTCTCTCGGCTGGCCACTTCCTCTCCGTAATCCAGATGATGGCAAGCTGGCGTGAACTACCCTGTGGTGTAGTTCTGCACACGTACAAAGAGTAGACGTTGTTTTGCTTACTATGTAGGCTCCTATAGCTGTGAACTGTACCACTTTATTTAAATCCAAAATAAATTTCAATCACTGGTTAAAGTCCAGGCTGTTGAGGTGTGGGGGGCGGGGTTTGGTTTGTGTTCAGCGAGAGCATGACGTCATCACATTTTATGTATTGATATGACTTTCTTCTCGATTATGATTTAACCCCAGTATTCTGTTGTACTCAAATTCTTCCCCAAAAAACAGAAATACATAAAACACATACACTTCTACTTCTAATATTGACAATAGTATGTGTTATTAAAGGGGACCTATTATGGCAATTTAAGTGGCTTTCTATCTGTTCTTTGGCCTCTGTTATGATGATAAACAGTGTTTTCAGTCTTAAGAAACACACCCAGACATGTTGGAGACCTCATTTGATCTGGAATTGTCCCGCGGAGCGTCAGGATGTTCACTGCCACAGATTACGACAGAACGTCTGCCAGGTAAACATTACGATCTTTACCAGTTTGTCATTTTACATAATGATGGATTTCTTTTGTTGTCACAGAGTTAAATAATATACAACCCACTTTTTTATAGGTGGAGGAAATATGTGAAAAATACCTACTGAGGTGGAGAGGAAGCAGAGGTAATACTGATATTAGGACAACAACTGTACTAGAATGCTGTCATGTAGCCTTTCAGTATATTAGTAGAATAAGCTAAGAAAATAAATTCAATTGTTTACATAAGTACAATTACATATAACTGTTGCATCCTGAGATCATATTAGGTTGTAAGTACAAAACACGTCATGACTGACGACGCAAGCCCACAAACTGAAACGATTTCTCTAAAACTATTATTTACACAATTAGAACAACAGCTTACTGTGGATTCCTTTGCTTTTGAAAGTTTTCACTGATGACAGTAAATGTGGTGTTCAACTTCTCATAATTACAAAAATTGTTATATATGATCACATATTACATGCGTTTTGGTATATGTGTTAATACGCTCTCTCAATACCTTATTTGTATTTTGCCCAAAGTACACTATACACTAATCATACAAACCCATGAATTTTATACTGGTAAACACTTTAAATGAATTGAACATAAATCTAAAAAGCATGTAAAATCATTTCCCGCAATAAAAAACAAGTCCAGTAAGAAAAGTATTTTACTGTGTAGAAATAGTTCAGACAACGGTCCTTAAAATGTCATTAAAATATCAACGACAAAGACATATTGATGAATTGGCATTAAAATCCCGAAATGCTCTGTGTTATGTTTCAGTGCAGAACGGCCAAGCTGTCAACACTTCTTCTTCTCTCTCTCTCTGTCATTTCAGGTTTCATGGAGACTAAAGTTTCTTTAGCTGACATGTTAGAGATGTCATCTCGCTGCCGGGCCCCGACCATCACATGGTGTCCTCTTGAAGAGCGCCTGCCGATGACTTCCTCCTCACAGGATGTTTCAAACTGAGATGATGGGAATGCTGGAAGAGAGATTTTCCTTAGTAACTCAAACACAGCCTTCTGACATCATTCACAGTCTAGCATTTATTTGTAAATACAATGTGGAACTAGAACTCACCGAAAACTAAAAAGTAAATATTGTATGTCTGTTCTAAATGGTGAAGGATTTTTTTGTATCTGTACTTGGATATAAATAATAAAAAGATCCACTTAAAACTTACTGGATGTTGAAGTTCCCTGTGCAGTCTCTCTTCTTTGCTTTAGAGAACATTAGATGACGCACAGCTCTGTCCACAGCTGCTCTTTGCCTGGTGTTGCTCTGCATCATTGAAACGGGAGGAAAACAGGTTCGTGTCAGACACACAAAACAAACAGCGACGTCTCTGTGAATTACAGAAGTATCCATTGAGTACTGACTTACTCATTCTTCATGAAGACTAGCTGTTATTCCACTAAAGATCTGTAGTTTGATCAGACTTAAATCAGTACGATCAAAAGTAAATACATTTCCACCCACACAGATGAGAGTGGTTTTTTTTGTTAATCAAAACAAACAAAAGGCTGAGTATCGTGATGTGCTCTGGTTGTATGAAGACTAAATGAATCAGTCAGCTGCTCACTATTCAAGCTACACGTGAGACGAGTGGCGAGGTGGCTTTCGGGCCTTGATATGCTAACGACCGAGCACAGTAACGGTTGTCGGGGGAGCATTTTACCTCTGTGCCATTACATTAGTGATGAGTCGGTCACGAACGAACCGGCTCTAGGAGCAGGCTTTCTGAAGTGAACGACAGCAGCCGGTTCCCTGGTGGGAGCCAATCGGGAGCCGATTAGTTTTATATCTTGTCTCTTTTCTGTTAAAACCGGACGTGTCTGGTTCGATTAAACAAGAATTTATACGCAACCTCTCTCAATAACTTGGTGGGTCAGTGGATAACGACGGCAACCGCGACGTGGGAGATCTGAGGTTTGACTTCCGTTGTAGGGAATACACCTATGACTATACATTTTTTCCCCGGAGGAGGAGGAGTTACACACACAGCAGAGCTATGCGCTAGAAAGGGTAAGGAAAATGAATTCAACGGAGTAAAGTCTTGACACATTTGAATGTGCTTGATGGTACAAAGGCAGAGTGTAGACTGTGTATTGTAGCAACATCCGTCCCCTCAGAGAATCTTCTCCAAAACAGATCGTTCAGAACAGAGAGGAGAAACAGGATCGACCCCTCAAAGCTGAGGCACTTGCTGCTTTTCCTTATTGTTTTTGCACTTTTTTATTTTGGTTTTGTTGATGTTGTGTTGTTTGACTGTAAATAGTTTGAAATGTACATCCAGAGATTTGACCTTGTCTATTTAGATGGGTCTTTGTTTTTGTATTTTATAATATATTATAATATATTTTTGTAGCATTTCAATTAGGATTTTAACAAAGCCATTTAATTGATAAACATTTGATATGATGTACTATTGTAACCCCCCCCCCCCCCCCCCCCCCCCCCCCCGGATCCGGACACACACAGACACACGAGCGATTCACTCGCTCTGTTATGCAGCAACTTAATCGATGCGCGGCCCCTCCCCCACCCAGGCTGATGGACTCAGTATTGTGTTTGTGTTGGTCTATCTCAGTGACATTTTGGTGGCCAGCTTGTCAGCTGACGAGCACCTGTCGCGCTTTAAATAGGTTATCTGGCGCCTTGATGATCACGGCCTGATTGTCAACCCGGCAAAGTGCCAGTTTGGACTGCCGGTGATTGATTTCTTGGGCCACCGCATTTCGTCGCAGGGCACAGTTCCGTTGCCTTCTAAGGTGCAGTCAGTGGCAGAATTTCTCCGTCCGGTCTCAGTCAAGTCCCTGCTGGAGTTTTGGGCATGGTGAACTTCTATAATCGTTTCCTCCCTCGCGCAGCCCACCTCCTGCAGCCACTTTACGAGGCCCTGAGGCTGAAGAAGGCCAACTACCAGGTCGACTGGACTCCCGAACGGATCCAGGCCTTTGACGGGGCTAAGTGTGCCCTGGCCAAGGCGGCGCTCCTGGCACATCCTGCGCCTCAGGAATCCATGGATCTGACAACCGATGCATCAGGCGTGGCTGTGGGGGCAGTGGTCGAGCAGCGTGTAGCTGGGGCATTGCAGCCCCTCGTGTTTTTTAGCTGCAAC
>JAFBJT010110548.1:12500-14965 GCA_016785325.1 Chascanopsetta lugubris | reverse complement strand
TTAGAGGAGGGGGAGGACAAGACGTACATTCAAGGGTGGGACGCTACCGTCTCCTCCAGTCTTGTCTCTGTGTCAAATGTTTGCTGGATAGTCACTGGCATTCGTCTGCTCCAACTCTGATTGCTCGCACTGTAAAAATAACTTGACAATTGAGCGGACACGCAGATCTTGGATATCACTTTCAAGAAAAACAAATACAACGCACGAGGCCACCTTGACCTTTAGGATTACATCGAATTCATTTGCAAAATGGGAGACCGATGCATTCATGGCGCTGGGCCGCGGACTGTTCTCGGTGACCAAAATTAAACAAGTTAATCCTCCGGTCCAAGTGAATGTTTGTGCCAAATGTGAGAGGATTCCCTCCGGGCTTCCCAGAGATATCACGTTCACAAGGCCAACGCAAACGAATGTGCTCTGAAAGGTCAGGCTGAACTTTGACCTTTGATCAACCAAAATAATCATTTCATCTTTGAATCAGGGTGAATGTTAATGTGTAATTTGGAGCAGATCCTTCCATCCATTTTTTATTCCGTCAAGATTATAAGATTGTACGTTTTCACTGTTCCCTGGAGATGTTTTCCGTGTATCTTTAAATGAATAAAGAAATGAGGCATATCTAAGTCACTGAGCTCATGCTCTTGGGAAAGGAAGATATACGTTATGCAATTCTAGCAGAATAATTTCTTCAGACACTAATTACACGTCTAATCACCTTTGAAGGTCTCTCTTCCCAAAATCTGGCAAATTGAACATTATAAAAAACAAGACGATGTATCAAAACAAAAGAAGCTCCAGTCAGCAATAAAATGACTTTGTATAAAAAATCATAGTTGTACAGTTGTGAATTTGTGTTGTGAATACTCATTATCAAATCATGCATCAAAACATAAACTTATCGATAACCAAAATGTCTCTTCTTAATATAACCAACATAAAACAAAGTTACACAGATTTTTTACACTTTACAAAATCACTCAGTGGGCTGGACCGGACCCTCTTGTGGGCCGGTTTCAGCCCACGGGCCGCATGTTTGACTCCCCTGCTGATGATGGACTGAACTGAACTGAACTGATGGACAGAAACGACAGAGGTGTCAATCAACTCTCAGCAAGAGAGCAAATAAGTTACCTGAGGTTACATTTAAAGTATCGCTTAGCTGTTTGTTTTTCCGTAAACGGGAGAAAAAAAAGCCTAAAATATGAGGTAAGATACAGATCGAGTGATGAGGCCTTGAAGGGCAGGTGGCATTGGACATCTGATCTCACAGGAGCCGCTCAGTAACAAAGTGGCACGCATTGTTAATTCCAGGCCGTGTTTATTTCAGCTCTCCATTTTAATGGGATGATCAAACTCGCTCGTCAAATTGAATTGAATTGAATTGAAATACTTTATTTAATCCCTTGGGAAATTCAGCACCACAGTTCGCTCACATTGAACAATAAACATAGAGGTAGTCGAAGGACCACTATATAAATCAAGATAAAACTATAAAACTATACACTCTCAAAAGAATGATAAAATAAAGGAGAATCTAAGAAACATAATGAAAAACGTGGAATATAGAGAATGTGCCATGTGCTGTGCAAATACAACAATACAGGTGCAAAAATACTGAGTTTTAAATAAATGCCTTTTAAATAAGTCCAATCAAAATCAAAGTGTCGAGTGTCAGAAAGTACAGTCCAGTGTTAAAATAGAGTCTCTGCTCTAAATAAATAAATGCAATGTTCAAGTGTCACGAACAAATGAACTTTGCAGTGACGGCGCGAGGGTGAGCGTTGCTGCGGTGATGCACGGCAAGATTTGACGTCACTCGGCGCTGATTGGGAATTTGCTCGGAGATGCGGAACCAGAGGTCCGACCTCATAAGCAGAGGCCTCCAGAACTGTACGCAGGCACGTACAGAACTCGCATGAGTGGGGCGGGGGGAGGGGGGGGGTGAAGGTTCCAGGGGCGTCAACCAAACCCAGAATGCGAGAGAAACGAGTGACAGTCAGTCCACAGAGAGCGGCTCAGTGGCCGTTCGTGGTCACTGCACTCACCGATGCACCGATCTGTTGGTGATGTACGAACGACATGTGTTGACGTATTTTTAGGAGCAGAACCATGACGTTATTTAAACTGGGTTGCCGACGGTCGTGGATCTACAACGAGTCCGTGTTTTCAGGGTTGTCGACGATTCTTCTCCACATTGAAACTCAAATCTGTCTGGATGGCTTTTTTTTTTGGGTCAGGTTGAGAATCGATTAAGATACGATCATTTCCGCCACTTTTGCAAACAGAGAACGTTGTTGTCTTTGATCATTTTCAGGACAAGACAACCTTTAACACCATAAACCTTTAAGAATGTGTGTCCGATGCAAACAATGAAAGGGTTGTGCGTGTTCTTTCACCGCGCTGAAGAGACACATCCACTCTCATCGTGACCCGTTCATGTGAATCGGGATCAGATTTTTTCAGAG
>JAFBJT010110548.1:0-10000 GCA_016785325.1 Chascanopsetta lugubris | reverse complement strand
TTGAAAAGCCAGCTGCCTGGGTTTGTGTACTCGCTTGTACGATGTGCGGCGAATTCACGACACCTGCAGTTGAAGTGTTTAAGGCGGAGACATCGAACGCTAAATCCCGCAGTTCCTCAAACTACCAGAGGCGGTGACAGACCAGAGGACAGATATAAAGTCCTCTCCGAGACACCGGGAAGCCTTTCACACACAAACTCCAAAAGATTTGACAAATATCGAGCGAGAGCGACGGACTATCTTCTTTCAGGAGTAATATGAAAAGTATATCCTATAGTCCTAATGGAGAGGATTTTGAAGTGTTTAAATCGAAGTGCAGGGGGCACAGTGTGTGCTCATGAAATCCAGATTAGAATTTGATACCCTGCGGAGAGTGGTTGGCGTGGGTGTGTGTGTGTGTGTGTGTGTGTGTGTGTGTGGACAGAGAGTGGGATAAAGAGCCAAACACAGCAGAGGGAGCGGTGTGTGTAGAGACATCACACGATTTAAGATGAGATGGACAAACAGAAGATATCAAAGATGGGGGGAGGGGGGAGGAAAGAATGAAAGGAAGCAGGAGCGGTGGAATTTATCGAGGTTTAGCGAAGAAGACGTGAGGCGCGAACGGGGGAGGATGGGGGGCTTCGTCCTCCAAAATCCTCGGGGGAGGGATCACAGGAGAAATACAGACAAAACAGAGCGGAGGAAATGCAGCAGCAAATAAATTGGAGTGACAGATAGAGGGAAGGATACTGCGCTAAAACGTAGTGGAGGAGACAGCAGATGGTGGGGATTATTCTGGACTAAAATACTCCGGGATCTACGGAGGGGAGGCCGCAGACATAAACCAGTACACACTCCATCTGCTAGAAATAGAGCAAAAGGAGCTGTAGGTCCGGCATCACTATGACGATGGGAGGATGACTACGGACAAAATGTTGAGAAAAGAAAAAAAAAAAGAAGAAGAAGAATACTGAGGGTTGTTGTGTTTGTGTGCGACGGGGCAAACGTGTGCGCTCACACACGCACTCCAACACGTATTGGACATCAAAGCAGAAAAGATCATTCAATTACAAACTTTGCAAAACAACCATGAGCATCTCCCAGACATGCAGAGGAATTACACGAGACATAAAACAGAAATGATCAGCTCTGCAGCAGGTGCGTGTGTGTGTGTGTGTGTGTGTGTGTGTGTGTTATTTTTATCTTCCTCCAAAGTGTGTTTGTGTTTTATCATTAATGACAACAAATACGACTGTGGATCCACATGTTATCCTCACTGTGATGAACGAGAACAGCCTCTGGCGCGAAGTGTGGATGTGAGGTAAAACGGTGAGAGGACGACGAAGCCTGAACACACAACAAGGATGCGCACAAAGTCTGAATCCTGCTGCTCATCCAGTCGACTCCGCGCACACAGACACACAAAGACAGACAGGGGGGGAGAAAGCAAAGAGATTTGGAGGGGTTTTGTCTTTTTACCTTTTCCTGTGTGGAGATCAAACCTTGAACCTGCACAGAAAGAAAGAGAAAACAGAGTTACCGCTGTATCGCAACAGAGCATTCGCAGATTGATTAGCGAGCTCCTGCACCGATGAAGCACATTCAACTCAAATCTCAACACGAGTGTGTGTGTGTGTGTGTGTGTGTGTGTGTGTGTGTGTGTGTGTGGGCGCCCGGTTCCCACTCGGCTCCTCATCTCTGTCGTCCTCTGTAATTGCCTATTGAGCCTCGTCACTCAGGACCTGTACTTTTAAAAAGCAAGTGGAACAGTCTGTGTTAGGATGGCAATAACACACGTGTGTGTGTGTGTGTGTGCGTGTGTCTGTGTCTGTGTGTGTGTAGGGTGGGGGGGGGGGGGGGGGGGGGGCAGACGGGTTATTGACCAATTATCTACCCTGACAGGGGACAGTCAATTAAATCCTTCCCCGGCAGTGAACAGAATTATTGTGCATGGATGCATATCTTACAAAAACCCGTCTCAGTAAACATGACATGATACTGTTTATATGATGTTCTTATTCGAGCGGCTTTAAAACCTACTTTATTTCCGATATTTCTCCGCAGCTCGGTAACTGGTCGAACTGTTTCCATTGGGAAGAAAAATTCATTTGCATCCTCATTCATGGTTCTAGAACGGTCCTTAATTATTTTTGGTCTATATTTACATCAGGGATCAGAGAGAAACAGCGTTTCACTCCTGCGTGTACGGAACAGACAGACCTTGACTTTCAAACCCTCAATCTATTCATTGAGTGTAATATTCCAAAATTGTCTTGCTCATGTTTGTGTTGGCACATTTTAAGACGAGTGATTTACCAATGTGTTTACTCCAAGCGTCCTTCTTCCTGTTTGAGGTGGATTTCACTGCGAGGTCACGTGTAACTTGCCTGCACTGTAAAATATGAGTGATTCCACTTCCTCCCGTGCTCAGAGGGTCAGTCATACTCACTAACTACACTTTAATGCATATTAAATAATAAATTACCTGAGAATATGGATCAATTTTTTATCGTGCCAAAAGTGGCCCACCAACACTGCCAGTAGAGACTCCCGCCAAAACAACGTTTTCCCCCAATTCCCACAACCGCTCTGAGCGCCACGACTGGTCTCCGGTCCAACGCTGGCATGTTGGAACAAACCCGCTCATGTCTGCTGGATGAAACCGCCTTCGTCTGAATGGTTGGTACATGTGTGAACAGATGTTTGCCACATCTGCCGTCTGATCAGCGGATCTGCTCGGTGGGACGGTCCATCGCTGGCTGTGGACTGACCACCGGCATCTCTGTCGAGCTTTATCCTTGTTCAAATGGCTTTGCATTTAACCATCGGTGATTCAAAAAAAAATTATTTTTTAATTTTAAAAAATACTTTTGCTTGCATGTAACCACTTGACATGGCTGAAATACTCTTTTTTTTGGGGGGGGGGGGGGAATTCTAGACTCTGGGGTAACATCTTGGATCCAACATGAGGAGAATCCAGGGCAATAAATGCATGACTTTATTCTGCACTTTTCAGATTCAGTCTTTTTTTTTTTTCTCTTCGTGCTAGAACACTGCCCTTTTGTCCAGAACTGAAGTTCCATTCACAGCGTCGTGAAAAGAAGAGACACTGGCAGTTACGACGAATCCTTTGCTGAGAACCTTTGATTCGTTCGGGCTTGACCACCCGGATTACAGGAGTCCTGAAAACAACAGGAGCTACTGTGGAATCAAAAATACCCCTCAAAATCATGTGTGAATCCCTTCTCTGACAAACACAGTATTTCATTCATGACCCCGTGACTTTTTTTTTTTTTTTTTTTTAGGGTGAAAGCTTTCGTCTGAAACTCCTGAAACAAAGACAGTCTTGCGAGGTCAGAGGCTGCAGGGAGTGCTCATGTATCACTTCAGCACATTCATCTTCACTCTCTCTCACCCTGACGATCCCGGTCTGATTCACACAGGGGTTGTGTGTTTTCCACAGACCTTAGGAACATGCAGTCACGCACTCACTCAAAGGAGACTCCTGTTAGACACCCTTCATGTGTGACAAGCTCAAATCCTTCCGCAACAGGCCTAATAAAAACAATTAAAAAAAATAAAGAAAATACCTTTCCTTTGCTTACGTAAACCCACAAATTTGATTCCAAGCTAACGAAACGCTCTGACTGACGCATTCAGCGGTAAAAACAAGTGCGCGGTAATAATCGGGATATATTTTCTGCATGGTCTGGCAAAGGCGGGCAGAGGTGCGAGACTCTCTCTCCGCCTGGCTGAGTCTTTTCAGCTGCTTTCACACTCGGCGTCAGAACGTCAGACTGTTCCTGCCACGTGCGCCTGTAAGTCTCCTGTACGTGGAAACGCAGAGGAGCGATCATTTCATCAGTGGTTAGGCAGCGGCGCCTGACCTCTTCCATTCAGACCACTCTGTCCTCTGGAGCAGAGGGAGGGAGGGGGGAGGGAGGGAGGGAGGGAGGGAGGGGGCTGCACATGCTGTTATTCCAGCAGTGTAACCGCAGCAGAGCCGGGCACTTCAGCCCGGTCCGTGGTGCGACGGGAGCCCGCGGGGTCAAGTACGAGCGTCACCGTTTTATGTGGAAATTGAAATGCGCCGAAATGTGCTTTTATTTTGAAATGCTTGCGTTTCATGTGCGTGCGTTACTGTCTTGCTTGATGATTACATGCGAGGAAGGAGCCCAATCAAGCCCGGCTGCGTCCAGTGGCCTCTGTTCACAGTGCCCTCCCCTCGCTTTCTTAGCCTTCAAAATAAAAGTCCCACTTTACAAATCCACCCCCATTTGATTTTCTTTCTTTTTTTTTTTTTTGGTGCCCAACACCAAAATTACATGACACACATTTGATCATTTCTGTTTATAAAGTTATGTTGTTTTCACATTTATTTGAGTTTTTGAGTTGAGATGGGGCTTGGAGTCATCGTAACTGAAATAAAGATGATAAGGATCAAACATAAATAAATAGCGCATGAGATGTTTTCAATAATTCCATCAAATCATAACATTCTTGATATGAAAAGCTTTGTTTGGCCCCCTGGGACAATAATTGCCCACCCTCGGACGACGGCGTCTGACACGGGCAGCGGCGCTGCCTCCGAGGTTGAAATTGTGCAAATGTACAAATTCAAAAGCAACAGCAGCGGCGCGACAGGGAGAAAAATGAGTGAATGTCAACAGGTGCTTTAAATGAATGTGAAGCGCTTTCTCCACAAACTGCCTGGCAACCGAGGTTTGAGATGTGATATTTCGCTGTTTGCAGGTTATTAAGCTCCTTCCTCTTTACGGCCGCGTGAAACGCGGTGATTACTCTCTGCGTGAGTCGACGCCGAGCAGGTGAGATTCAATCTTAACGTCTGAGCCACTTTACAGAGAATGTCGAACCATTACCCATGCTCAACAATTGGCACTGGCTGCCAAGTACATTCAAGGGAATGTCAGTTTCCATGGAGACCACGCAACCCACCCCCTCCCCCCCCCCAGCCCCCAGCTGTTATCCAGCCTGTTTTACCACAAGTTTTTCAAAAATGGTACAAACCAATTAACATGCACTGATTAATGTGTTATTCTACATTTCATGCACCACCCTGCCATTGTTGTTCTCCGTCTGAAACAACTGTGCTAATCTAAGTGTCTTTGTTCTCCGTTCAAACATCTGCCTCTGTGTTTACCCACGTTAGTAACTGCTCCCTGGAAGCTTTTCTTGGACTTTGGGATTTACGTGGGAATAGATGGAGCGATGCAGAACTCACGTTGGAGACGCTAAGAAACTAAGCTGGGAGAGGAATTAGGGGTCAAAGAAGATGGAAGTACTTTAAGAATTTCCAGAAAGCAGCGATCGATATTTAAGGCTGGGCGTTTTCAGTCATTTTAAAGCAGGAGCACTCTCACTGCCTTACGAGTGCTTCATGAATGACAACAAATACATATGGATGTACAAATGTATTTTGACCTTTTAGTAAATAAAAGGAGCGGTAAACAAAGAGGACTTGAAGATGTCACGTCGGGATTCAGATTAGAGGAAACATCATCTGCTGTGTTCTTCATTTATGAAAAACAAACAATTTCACTAACAAGGGCAAAAACGATGCATGTTTGTCTATTCCTTCTATTTATCCTTTTTTTTATATAACTCCCAGCTCTTGCCTTTTTCCTCATAAGTGTTGATGTTGTGGATTCACTGGGCTCGTTATTCTGCTTCTAAGAGCAAACTGACGCCAATAAAACAAATCACTGTGGGGCGCCTTTAATTTCGCCAGCGTTCCCAGGGACACCGTGTCTGAGCGCTGGAAGCCGGTTTTAGAGTTTTGCTGTGAAACACGTTCAGTGTGCGCGGTGAGGAGTCAAATATCTTCAAATTGCTCGAGTAAAATTCGGAGGCCTGGACCAACGTAGCGCGCAGAGCGCCGACTCGAACCCGTCATGAAATGTGGGAATTAGAACTGCGTATTTAATTTGGCAAAGGGAACGAAATGAGTGCAGGAGGCGCTTACATGCGCAGCAACACTTTTAAAAGGTTGATGAGAGCTACAATCAATGCTAGTGGTCATATTTTCAAAATAAAATCCAAAGCTACACACGGTGGCATGTCCAAGCAAACGCCTTGAAAAACACCATATATACATGATGGGCGCAAAGTCTTTGAGAAGCTGAGGCAAAACCCCAGCGCAGCCTGCGAGCAACCAGCCCCGCTGACGCTGAAGCCTCCATGGACATGGAATTATTCAAATGAAGAAGGTTCAGGACATCTTCAGGTTTCCAACACACTCGTTGGGTAAGTTATTAATGGATATGATAACTAAGCATTTTCCATCGCCTTGATAGACTTAAGCTGCTGACGAGCCTCGAAGGATTCGCATGATTAGCGAGGTAGTGTAAAGTACTGTGGGGAACTAATTATAGGCAGCTACGTGGTGATGTGCAATTCATGTGCAAATCAACTCAGTGTGTAAAGTTGTAAATATATTTGCGGTCGATTTGATTTTGACACTTCCTCGGCACCACAGCGAAGGCACTGAGGCGGACCCCACTTTGAATGTGTACGGCACCAATCCGAAGAGGTGACCGCACGAGAGCTGACTTCACAACTGGCAGGTTCACGGACACATCCAGTCAACAATTCGGTAAACAATGTAAACATTTGACTCGAGTCACTGATTCGGATGTTGACTGTTGGGACTTGGAAAGAAAACTGTCGAGCAACCGAAACTAAAGTCGAGATTTTGTCAGCGCTTTGGACCGTTATTAAAAAAAAACGTGTCTCTCTTTGAGTCTCACTCACATCTTGAAGAGAACAACGACTAAAGGAAGACGACTTCTCTGTGGACACGGAGAAGAGCCGGTTTTAAAGGGGGGGGGGGGGGGGGAACAGCAACGCCAGTCCCTGCGGCAAACCTGTGCTCGGCTCGGCTCTGCTGCTGCTGCGCTCAGCCAGAAGACCATCGCCAGCTCCAGCGAGCAGCAGCAGCGTTGGCGAGAACATGCCCGAGCGCTCTCCCAGAGGAGGTGGAGCGTTTCTTTCAAATCGCTCCTCATACAACCTGCGTCTTTAAAGGCGCAGCGCTGATTACCACACGGCTTCCTGACGCACAAGGCTCACACCTGATTCCCTCCCCCTCTCCAGTCTTAATCAAGTTGTTTGTTTCGGAAATGCTTCGTTAGGGTGTTTATTTGATTGTGGAGTTGCCTCTGAGTGAGCTGGTGTGCGTGTGTGTGTGTGTGTGTGTGTGCGTGTGTGGGATCAAAAAGACAGGAGAAAAAGCGAGAAAAGCCCTGCATGGCTTCATCGCATTGATCATCAGCTCTCTTTGTTATGGGGTGTGCAGGTCATTAGGATGCGCGCCGCACTGGGCCGGGTGTTAAAAGATGTTTTCCTTTATGGAGAATGATTTGTTTGTTTTACGTTCCAGCTCGCTGGCCCTCCTGGGCCCTAACCTACATTACAGCACAAAGACTATTAATCATTGATGATCAGACCTTTTAATATTGCCGGTGAAAAATGTATTTACATGTGAGGGAAACAAATGAAGACTTCGGCGCTGAGAACACTGGGGTAGAAATAATTACCCGCAGATTTTCACGATGCCCACGTCCATGTTTGTCCTCTACTGTGGACGACGACCTCTACAGCCTGTCACTGGAGATTCTGTGTTTAACTTCATGAAGGTAACACTTTGAATCAATGCCACGTCAACAGTATTTTCTTATTACCTTTACATAAATATCATGGTGCTCAAGGCCGCATGCTAACTCGACACTGTCGTCTTTATCGCAACAGTATCGTCGTCCATATCTCACCGCATTAAACATTGAAGACGCAGACGCAGACATGGGAGAGCAGTTCCCTGTGCATGTTTGCAGAGACTGTGACAAACATGGGCTTCGGCCAATGGCATTAGCCTGTGTTTTACCACCCACCACCCGGGGCTTTCCACAACCGGGTTGCCCGACGTTCGCAGCGTAGCCATATAGCCCACGAGTGGAACTAAGGTGGACTCCAGAAGCCCGGGCATCGCCCTGAAACGCTGCATGATCAACGGTGAAACGACAGAGAAACACATTCTTAAGGCCCCTCCGCCTACGGCCTCGTCTGAGACCACCGCGGTACCAACGCCACCCTGCACACCGGCGCCTTTAGTCGGCGCTACTCCCCTGCTGGCGCCTGCTGGCGCCTGCTGGCGGGACTAGCTACGGAGCACCAGTGGAGCGTGGGGAAGTCCCCAGCTAGCGTGCCCACCAGCACCGCTATGCAGGGAGTCGCCCGGGGAGATTCTTAGTCTGTTAGTCGAGCTTGAGTCAGGGACAGGTGCAGGTCCAGGTGGTGCAGGAGGCCTTTGCTGTGATCTTTGATTTGGATCAATAAAAGATCCAATATTGTATCATTTTACAATATTGAGCCTTTAGATCATCACATTTTACAGACGTTTTGACTGCGTTCCGGAAACATGTCCTGCGTGTAGGACAGGTGGGAAATAAAAATTAAAAAATGGAGTTTGCAAAAGTGTCAAGAAAACACCCAGACCAGTAGTTTGTACGTTTAACCGTTTCTTGTTGGGAATGAAAGGTGATGGTTTCCTGAATGAAATACCATGACTCATAACGAGACTGCGCTCAGGATTGAGTAAAACATGAATAGGAACGGGACAGAACCACCTCATGTAAACATAACTGAAACAACCCCTCACTGTAAATGCGATGAGTGGTTGACACACTTCAGTGTTTCCACTTTTAAATGATGTCATTTGGAGAAAACCCACAACCATCGCTGTCTCTGCACCCGAGAAAAAAAAAACAATGCCCATGTGTTTCTGACACAGTCATTCCCAGCACTTGCAAATCTCGCGTCTAAGGCAAACGAAGAGTAATCACATTATACAGACTTTCATTATCACTGCGGAGAGGAGACGTCTCCCGAGGTCAATTAACCCACAGTGCGAGCGGAGAACTCTCCGCGCAGACGCTCGATAAGCCCAGATGATAAAGACAACACACACAGGTTCACACACACACACACACACACACACTCGAAGGTGCAACAAAGCCAAGATGATACGTCCAGATTATAAAGATGTGAAACAACAACATTTGGCAACACTGTACCACACACACACACACACACACACACACACACACGCACACACACACACACCATACATATTACCGAGCAGTCTGCTGTCCTTTAATCACAAGTGTGTTTTAATTGCGCAAAGTGTGAAGGAAATAGCCGTCGTAAGAGGCTCCTTCTGGCACTGGCGCGATGGAGCGATGGATTCAGAGACAATATGTTTTTATCATGACATGATTTTGACACAGTCTGGATACGAGGGTGGGGAGATTATTTTTTGTGTGTGTCATCAATGCTCCATCTCGTCGGAGAGGAGAAAGCGGTGGTGCTGCGTAAGGCCATGGGAGAGTGAATGTGGTCCACCGTTGCTGAACCAAGCCCCAGAGTTCCAAACAGAACTGAGGGACAGAGCGGCTGCAGACATACACCGAGTGAGACGTAAGGAAATCAGCCCCCATGTAGAAATGAATACAGACAAACCCAAGGTTTTAAAAATCACTGTAAGGTGCTGGTAAAAAAAATTTAAAAAAATGTCAGTGTTACTGACGCTTAACAATTTTTTTGCATGTGGGAAAAGTATATTGTGCCAGTTATTTTGGATTAGTGTAGATGCAGTGAAAGTCTACAAGGGGGGAGGGGGGAGTCTGAAACTAGAAAGAGCCTCCTCTGAGTGTGGAGCAAGTCCTAGAATTCGCCCCCATTTACATAAACGAACCTGAAATAAACAGCGAGAGTGATCCGTCTTCATTTTGAGTCACGTTCTCTCTGCTTCTCTGACTCGCATCGTGGTCCAGATCCTCCTTGTCGAGGAGATTACAGGTCTCCGTTGCGCGATCCTGGATCAAATGAGTCTTTAAAAATGGATCAAAACACCTGCGGATCAAAACCCCCCCCCCCCCCCCCCCCCCCCCCCCGGCTATCTTTTTGTTTCATTTCTTACGATCCGCGCTCGCCGAAGCCTGGA
>JAFBJT010110547.1:0-13625 GCA_016785325.1 Chascanopsetta lugubris | reverse complement strand
TAAACAACTTGTGACAACAACCACACTGTATTGCATATTTACATGTATTTTAAAACTCAGATTTCAGTCAGACTGACACAATAATCTGATGTCGAAAGTAAAGAGTTAAATATAATCATTAAATAAATTAAATATAATCTTCTCAGCTGGTGCCTAAATTTCAACATAATAAAAACAGTGTAAATATAATTTATTTTTGCAGTGATTCTAAATTAGTTATTAGTTAACGAGGGAAAAAAATAAGGTCTTCGCAGCACATCAGTTACAGTGAGTGTGAATCACACCTGGCTCCAAACCCAGGCAGTGCAGCTTGAGTACCACACACACACACACACACACACACACACACACACACACACACACACACACAAACACACACACGGTCTTCACAGTATTTCTATTTGAAATGTTACATCAAAACTTTTGTCGAGTACAAAGTGGCAGTGTAAAAAAACCTATAAAAACCACAGGATGCAGCACCTGACTTGTCAGTACATGGTCATTACTGATGAATTCTTCAATATGATTTGTTAATCAAATGAAAGCAATCAAATACTTTCATTGTTTATGAAAAATTCTGCTGAAAATTGTAATTAAAATTAAATTAAGCTGACCTTCAGTGCATAACAGTGCATTCAAATTTTCATTAATTCATATTTTAACACACTAAAGGTGCTGTGTGTGATATTTTGTGCATTTTTGTTTCACCTCTAAAAATATTATAAAACAATTACATACTGACATTTTCATGAGTTGATTTCATGCAACTTCACCTCTAGGTGTCACCAAATCTTACACATTGCCCCTTTAACACATTCAATGAAAAGTGACTTGTCATCATGAGCTAAAATGTCTTGTTGAACAGGAAGATGCTGAAATTCCACATCAAGCCTAGTCCCTTCCTGCTTCTACATTCCACCAACAGAGGGCAGTATTCTCTTTATAGGAACTACGAATTTGTATTTGTGTGTATTTCCATTCATCTTCCTCCTTTCTCCCTTACTGCATGAGTTTGACTTCATGTAGTTATATGATAAAGTCAGTGTCAGCACTGACCCTTTGTCCAAAACCTGACAAAACAACATTTGCTCAAACCATTTAGGGAGTAAGTCGAGTTATTTCACCTCGACTCTGAAATTACACGCGGCCGCTCGGAGCTGTGAGGTTCTGCTCGGGTCCCGTCCTTGTGTCTCTTGTTCTGCTTTAATATATTCCACTGCGCGAGCGCATGCAGGGGCCCACAGGTTATTCATTCATACTGTCAGTCGGTCCAGACATCTCATTACAGCCTGGATGCTAACTGACAATGTGCAAAGTGGTTTAGGGCAATTTGAATTAGTTTTCATTCAATTGGCCTCGCAATTAAAATGTTATTGCTCGTGCACAATGCACCTAGCTCCTTTTGTGACGGCATGCTAATGTGAGCGGAGAAGGACTTTTCCATTTATTTATTTCTCTCAGTGTCCTCAAGGTTATTTTTTACAGTGTGCGAGTCACTGAGAGTCACACTGCAGCCAGGGTGGAAGCAGGTACAATTTCATGGTGGACATAGATATTAATGAAGGCTGTAGGCACAATGACACGGCATTTAAATCAGACAAGTATTTGGATAAAACATTCATTTTGAGTTCATATTTACTGAAATGATCGAATCCACTCAACATTAAAACTCAAAAGATGTTTGGTATGTTCACTCTTGGCTACTGTAAAAAGATGGCGACCCCCGTGGAGAGGACCAGCTCCTCGTGATAACATAAATGAACAGGCTCATATTAAGAAAATTGAAAAAAGAAAAACACATTGAGGTGATTCTAGATTCATGAAAATGTGAGATTGCGATTGTTTTGTCGTATGTTTCAGAAGTGACAAAAATTACAGTAATCTTACACACTGCACCTTTAATTCAAGTGCTCGGGCCGTAATCAGCCTGAAACGCCACAGTACTACATCCATACACGTGTACACACACACACACACACTTAACTCTACGCGACCATGCGCCGTATTCATAACCCGTTTCACACTCATCATGGCTCTCGGGCTCGGTCAACAAGGCCTCTCCACTCCGCCCCCCTCGCCACACAGTGTCATTGTGGCTCCATATCTGGCAGACAAATCAACTTCACACACATGAAGCTACACGCACGTGGAGCCACAGCCCTGACGTGGATTCCACTTAACTGCCTGTGCATGAACAAAGTTGGACACACCTTGATACTGGCATGAGATCACATGACCCGGTGTGTTGCTAAACATCTAACTGGTATCTGTCATCATCATCGCCAGGGCTAATAAAAGCATTCTTCGGCACTTCACACCCCGAATTCTGGCGTGCGTGTTGTACCAGCGCCGATCCGGAGTTAAAACACATGCTGTGGCGGCGCTGGGTGGGCGCCAGCGGCCACAACAGTACCATCTTTCTACTCCCTCATACTTCACATATTTCCACACTGTAAAAGGAAGCGACAGCAGACAGTAGCGCCGACGCTGTCCCGCTCTGTGTATCGTTTCATGTGCTCACTCAACCGATAAAAAAAGGAAAAGATGCCAATAGAAATTCTTTAAAAAAAAGTGCCGACTCGCTACCCCGGCGCTAGCATCATTTTGTAATGCACAGTAAGTTTGCAACCGCCTCTCATCTTCAAAACGGCTGCAGACAACAACGCTGCTTTGTTAGTGCCTCCTCTCTCTCTCGCTCTCTCTCTCGCTCGCTCTCTCTCTTTTTGGTCGTGTGGTCTTTGGTCTTAATTTGTCAAATACACACAGCGCCTAAAATAACTTTATTTCCACGTGTGTCAGTGAGTGTGAATAGTCACCTAAGTGTATGAATATTCTTTATATTATGTTAGAATGAGCCCTAAAGGTGCAGTGTGTAAGATTTGGTGACACCTGGTGGTGAAGTTGCATGTTGTATCCATCACCTCACCCTCCTGAACATACAGGAGAACCTATGGTCGACTTCAGTTGTCATCAAAACTCAAAAGGATGTTTGATATGTCCACACTGGGCGACTGTAAAAACATGGCGGCCTCAAGAGAGAGGGACCCCTCTCCTCATGTAAAGGTACATTAAAGGGCTCATTTTAGGGTAATGGGAAAAATGTTTGCATTTAGGTGATTACCAATTTATGTAAATGTCAGTACGTAATTGTTTTGTAATGTTTGTAGAAGTGACAAAAATGACCAAGATCTTACACACTGCACCTTTAAGGGTAATGAGGAAAAAAAGCTTTTTTCAATAATCGTTTCATGTGCCAGATACAAAAAAAACGACTCGCTACCCCGGCACTTGCATCATTTTGTAATGCACAGTAAGTTTGAGAGTAACCGCCTCTCATCTTCAAAACTGGCTGCGAGGACGTTGACAAGTACAGACAACAACACTGCTTTGTTAGTGCCTCCTCTCTCTCTCTCTCTCTCTCTCTCTCTCTCTCTCTTTTTGGTTGTGTGGTCTTTGGTCTTAATTTGTCAATTATACACAGCTCCTAAAATAACTTTATTTCCATGTGTGTCAGTGACAACATGAGTATTACATGTTACACTCAAACTCACACGGAATGATCACAGACGTGACAGCAAAGTAGGACTCCTCACACGCACGCTGACAAATGTTTTCCTTTTGTGCCAGGACTCCTCGCTCCGTCTCTACCTGGGCGTTATTTGTATAAAAAGTTATTTTGAGTCGATATTAAAGGTGCAGTGTGTACGATTTGTTGGTGACATTTAGAGGTAATGTTGAATGTTGTGTCCGTCACCTCACCCTCACCCTTCTGAACATGCAGGAGAACCTGTGGTAGACTTCAGCTGTCATTGAAACCCAAAAGATGTTTAGCACATCCACTCTGGGCTACTGTAAAAACATGGCCGCCCCCATAGAGAGGCCCCGCTCCTCATGTAAATACATTAATAGGCTCATTTAAGTATAATGGGAAAAAAAGAAAACATTCAGATGCTTATGAATTCATGAAAATGCCGGTATGTAATTGTATTGCTTTTAGAAGTGAAGAAAATGATCCAAATCATAACTCTGATCAATTCTTGTAACTCGGTTTTGGTCTCAGTCAGTCACATGTATTACACTGACAACTGTACGGGGGAGCATTTTTTTCTAACTCGCTTATTGTTCATTCATGCGCATATTTAGAGGCGTGGTCTCCTGACTGACACCTGAGCCGACCTGGCACGTACCACGAGTGACATGAGCATGAACATGAGCCGACCCACAGCTCCGAGTGTGTTCCGCCATTTTGCCCGATTTTGAATGAACCGGGAATAAGAGGGAGTTAGGATTGGGCAAGATGGCTGACAAGGGACACGCCCACAATGTGCCACAAAACCACTCTGCTGAAACCAACGGGTGATGTCAGGCTACATCTATCTTTACATACAGTCTATGATTACACGCAAACTCACACGGAATGATCACAGACGTGACCGGAGGGGAGGACTCCTCACGCACACGCTGACAAATGTTTTCCCACTCGCTCCGTCTCTACCCGGCCGTCGTTGCACAAACTGCAGCTACCTATTTTATCCAGGTCAGGCTGCGTTACCCAAATATATGATGGCTGCGTTCTCGTTCTCGTTCGCCGACCGTGGGTGAAACGAGTGGAAGCGAAGGCATCAGGTGCAACCGTGTAACAGAGGTTTACATTTTTCATAGAACACCAGTGATACAGCGCTGTGGCCTCAAGTCAGGCGACAGGAAGTGATGAATAAAAGATCTGGCGGATACAAATATCTGAGCGCAGACCACACATACATGTAAATATATACATACAGAGGAGGGGCGGCAGTGGCTCAGTGTTTAGAGCAGTCGCCTCTGGTTCAAATCCCGCTCGGACCCCGCTGCAGTGTCACGGGCCCTGACACTGATACCCCCGGACGGCCCTTTGTATGTGTACTGGTGGAAATACCCCGTGACCCACATTACTGGATAAGTGGATGAAGATGACATGACACGACATGACATGTCATATACAGTATATGCTTTTATGCTAATATACACACACTTAGGTATGTATGCATTTGTACACGTATGTATGTACGTACATTCATGTATATATGCATGCACATATATGTATATATGCACATATGAACATAAATATGCATATATATATGAATATATCAACATACAGTACACATGATAAGAAAAGACAAGAAAAGAAAAGAGAAAAGACAAGAAAAGAAAAGAGAAAAGACAAGAAAAGAAAAGAGAAAAGAAAAGAAAAGAAAAAAAGAAAAGACAAAGAAATGTGACGTAGGATACAATACAATAACTCTTTATCCCACAGTGGGGATATTTGCAGAGTATGAAAAAGCATTATGTATAACAAATACACACAGACATATATAATATCATAAAAAACAAGATATAGCAAATATTACTGTGCATAGTACAGGAGGGAGGAAATAGTAACACTAGTTCCTTAGACATGTACATACATACATACATATACATACACACACACACACACATATACACACATACATACATATACATACACACACATACATACATATATACATACACACATACACACACATATATACATACACATAAATACATACATGTACACGCACACACAGACACAGAGTGTAGAAAGTGCCCCTGTATTCATCCCAGGTAAAAAGACAAAGCGGACACACACACACACACACACACACACACACACACACACACACACACCCAGTCTGAAAGCAGCTTCACTCTTGTCCCTCTCAGAGAGACGGTGGAACAGTGGAAGAGCCATAAATGAGTTATCACTGCGCTGTCTTTTTGGGAACACAGTCCAGGCGCTATATAAATGATTAATAGACTTCTTCACTTGTCTTTCAGCTCACAAGGGCCCCGCTCTGTGTCAGCTCAGCCTTGTAGCTGAGACACACACACACACACACACACACACACACAAAGAGAAATAACATGTCACTGGTCTCCACAGATTCCTGCTCGACTCTCTGTCGTGTGATTCTCGCTGCTGTGCCACAAAATACTGCGTTAGAGTGACGGCGAAATGATGGCGGTTTTGTCCCTGTAATTTCTGAAATCATTTTTATCTTTCCCTGATTATGAGGAGAGATTTGATCTAGTATCTAGTAACTGCACAAATATTTGCATTTCTATTGCCACAAATGAAATATAATCATACTGAGGATTTTACGAGTATTGTTTTTTTCTTTCCCCCCAGAAAGAGCTCTTTCTACTGAGGCCACCATGTTCAACCGACACATTTGTAAAGGGTTTAGAATGAGAAGTGAAGGCTGCTTCGAGAAGAAAATCAAACACAATATACCACCGAATTCACTTAAAGTTGCAGTGTGTAAGATTTAGATCATATTTGTCATTTCTAAAAAATCTTACAAAACAATTATGTACTGACATTTACAATCACCTAAAGGTATTTTTTTACCCATGACCCTTAAATGAGCCTATTAATGTATATTTACACGAGGAGCGGATCCTCTCTACAGGGGCCGCCATGTTTTTGCAGTGGCCCAAAGTGGACCTGCTACACATCTAGTTTAGTTTGAATGAAGTCTACCATTGGTTCCCCTGCATGTTCCGAAGGTTAAGGATGCAAGACCTTGTGATTTGCTCGCCCACTGAGGAGGTTACATGGTCACATCTGTTTGTTTTCAGAGTAAAGATAAAAAAAAAACAGATGATACAACAGATAATCTATGAATATTAATGAAACAATAGGGAGCAGATTTGGGTCAAATTTGGTGCAGCTTGAGTGAATTGAAAAGTACGCTGTGTACTGAAGGCCGTCCTGTTTGTTTTGTTTTGTTGGTTGGTTTGATTGTTTGTGGGTATACACAGAAAATTGATTTCCATGAAACTTGGTTTGGAAGGACGGATGGGATGCCAGCCAAGAAATACTTCATTAAAGTTTGGCTTGGATCCAGATAATGGCTGCAGATCGAGGATTCTTTTAATTGCTTTCTTTCACATGGCTCAATAAGACATTTTCTCTATTTTCCCAGTGAATAATAAAGAATGACAAAAAATAGGAATGTTTTGGGGACTGGTTTTTGTGAAATTTGGTGTAGAACCAAGTAAGAAAATCACAATTTAGCTGAATAGAGACTGTTGGGTCCTGGCAGAGGTTTGCACTAGGTGACCCTCTGGGTCAAGGGGTGTCCAACATAGGGCCCGCGGGCCAGAACCAGCCCGCCAGAGGGTCTAATCCGAGACATTTGATTGATCATTTATCAATCTGTATACATCTGATGCAGAGAATTTCCTTTAAATTCTCAACTGTATTTTTTTTTGTACTAAAACAAAGGGAAACATTTGAAGTTGTTTATAGGTCATAATGCTGTGATTTTACTGGCCCCGCCCACCTGACATCAGCTTTGGCTCCGTGGAAATGCTATACGAAAAGTAGAGCAAAGAAGTTCTGTGATGGGGACGTCTTCCATCAACATTAACTCTCACATATGACCTGTTGGAGCGTCCGAGCTCCTCGACAGGAAGTTCATCACCCCCACGTGGTTTGTGCTTCCTGTCAGAGCCAAATCCAGGGGTTGTCACGGAAACATGTCGGAGCAATTAAGCAGAATAAATGCATCCCTCAGTAACGGCTCTGTCAGGAGCTCGGCCAAGTCCTTGAATGACCATATAGGTGACGGTCGGAGCTGTGGCACCTGGCATCGCTTATGAGAGGCAGTTTTAAAGGTACAGTATGTAGGAGTTTGTCACATCTAGTGGTGAAGTTCCATGTTGCATCTCAACTTATTCTCCCCTTCCAAACATGTAGGGGAACTCAACGTCCACTCTGGGTTACTGTAAAAGCATGGTCATTAAAGATGGTCGCCTCCATATCCAGGACCCTCTACTAATGTAAATACAAAGGGACCACTTGGTGAAATGAATGTTGTAAATGTTTTAAAAGTGGCAAAAAGGACAGAAGTTCTACACACTGCACCTGTAAAAATGTACAGTGTGTAGAATTTAGTGGCATCTAGTGGTGAAGTTCCATGTTGCAGCTGAGTAACCCTCAACTCATTCTCCTCTTTCAAACATTAGAACAACTTCTGTTACCATCATAACTCAGGATGTGTTCAAACATGGTCATTAAACATGGCCGCTTCCATATGGGGAACCTCTACTAGTGTAAATATAAAGGGCTCGCTCAGGTGAAATGAAAAGAATAATTGACTAATTCAAATTCATGATTTTGTTACTCAATTAATCTGTTGTCCAAATTTGGACCAATAGAAATAAAGTCAGCTAAATCTTACACACTGCACCTTTCACTGCTCAAGTCTATGACCCTGTTCCCCCAGTCTGCACATTCGCTCCACCATCACTCAATCTGATCATTTCAAAGCAGCTGAGATAAGAGTAATGAAATCTACTTTCAGTGGCCAATACACGGAGCACAACGGTGACCCCTAGTGGACGATACGCTCAGTGTCAGCTATGCTCCGGCCCTGGAGGTATAATAATGTTTTTGTTTTTTTTATATTTACAGCGCAGCGTTTATTATTAGACTCGTCCTCTTTCCCCTCAATTATTCAGGCTCTAATCTGCGTCAGTCACTTTAAGGAGCCGGACTCCTTAAAGTGGAGCCTCTCGCCTGGAGCGGTGCTACATGTGCCGTGTCACAGCAGGTGGTGAACAAGTTAACTGACACTTGAAACAGACAATATGGAGAGTTGTTTTTTTCAAAACTGATCTTCAGTGTCTTGTTCAATGTCTTTTCCTTTTTTTCCTGATTCTCTTTTAACTGTTGACATTCATGACAGTTGCTGCATCAGCAGGAGGAGGAATACGCCCTCTGCAAACATCCCGAACATTACAATAAGAAATAAAATGTTTATTATGAGGCTTTACATACAGACTTATATTCTGGTTTTAAACTGGAAAAGCACAAGATTTGCGTGTGTTTAGGTATAAAGTTGTTTTTTTTAATAAATATTGAGTTTTAATTTAATTTAATCAAAATCTATTTCACTGATTTGCTGTTCTACTGTATTTTTTAAATGTATTTGTTGATTTTAATTTCTAATTTTTCATGTTTTAGATCTTTTAACCTATTGTATCTATATTATGTCTATTTAACGCTGCATTAAAGTGATTTTAAAATAAAGTTGGATTGGATTGGATTACAAGGTCATGATAGTGTGACGAGGGAGCAGGAGCTATATCACACGAGTTTCAATAGATGACATGTATAAGTGTTTATTAGTTAAATATTCCACTCTAATTTTAAAACTTTCATCATGTGATGCCACAATTTAAATTATCTGTGATGATCGTTATATATATGTAGCATCATCACTATTAACAAATCAACAAAAAGTCAATATATACCAAAGAAAATGTTTTAAATGCGATTGCTTTAGTGCAGAATGTTGCCAGGAGATGGCGTTGAACTCCGTGTGATAACACAGAACATTCAGCCATCGTAGAATGGCCTTTTAAGTTTGAGTTGAATCAGCAATGTTGGTGTTATGATGTAAATGTCATATTGTTTGAATAAATAGAGGTATAAATTATTTAATTAGAGGTGCAGCTTTGGTGACATCTAGAGGTGAAGTTGCACATTGTATCCCGCACCACAGCCTTCACTTTCAAAGCATGCAGGAGAACCAATGGTAGCCCTTAGTTGCCAATAAAGCTCAGAAGATATTTAGTATGTCCATGCTGGGCTACTGTAAAATCATGGCAGCCCCCCTAGAAAGGAGCCTCCTGATGTAAATATACGTTGAAGGGCTCATTCGAGGGTAATGTAAAAAGCAAGTCATACATTCAGGTGACTATACATTCGTAAAAATGTCAGTATATAATTTTTTATCTCGGAAATAAGTGACAAAAATGTACTAAAATCGTACACACCGCACCTTTAATGCATGCTGTGGAAACTTACACTTGCTGGCAGGGAGTGTGTAACCTTGTGGGAAACATAAACGCAGTGAAGTTAAGTGTAGGGAGTCAGAAAACATTCATCATATCCACAAAGGTTAAATAGATGTAAGTGATAAAAAGCACTTAGTGATGTGAAATTATGGTCTGGTCTAACCTACGGGGGCCGCCATGTTTTTACAGTAGCCCGGAGTCGACGTCTCGAACATCTTTTGAGTTTCAATGACGACCGAGGGCTGCCATGGGTTCTCCTGCGCGCTCAGAGGGCTGAGGGTGAGGTGATGGAAGCGACATGCAACTTTCACCACTAGATGCCACCAAATCGTACACACTGCGCCTTTAGCAGTAAAAGCTTTACAAAAGGGACCACAACATCCTGCGGCTCCTTGCTCAGGCCGCACCGGGAGGATGGATGCGAGCCGTATCATTACACGCTGCAGTGGACAAGTGAATGCATTAGCGGCCCCCGGGATCCCCTCGCTGCTTACTCATTAGGAAGCTGTAGGTGAGGCGGGAACAATCAGCCAGGAGAGATCACGGCCAGCCAGCCAGCGCTTCATCAGGGGGGAAACTACCTCGTTCCAGACTCTCGGCGCACAAAAACGCCGTGTCACTGGGCTGCGGGCTCAGCGGGCGGCGTGCACTGACAAGTGGAAGTGAGCTGGATAATTACAGAGTGTTGTGCAGTAGTTAAAATGAGCTGTCTGTTTACACAGCTGGCTGCCAGCGATGGATGCATGGATAATTGTTTGCTGCGCTTCCTGTTTGCATCACGCCGAGGAAAAGTGACATGATCCTTTTGGCTGATTCTCCAGCCCGGTCTCCGGGTGGGTCGCAGACACGGTGGCGTGTGCGTGCCGCGCCCATCCGTCCTCACACAGCAGCAGCCTGGTTCACTTTCACCGTGCGCTCATGTATCAGGGACTACAGGGAGGGTTAGGGTTACGGGCTCTCTCCCCCTGGTGGTATCGCAGTGCAGCGCGCCTCTGGAACACGAGCGGCTATTCCACTTTGATCGCCAACACAAATGAACAGCCCTTTTATCACGTTGCGTTGTGTTGTCTAGTGCTGTGTTAAAGGTGCAGTGTGTAAGGTTTCGGGTCCATATTGGTCACTTCTATGTGTGGAAACAGAAACAGCAAGATACAGATATTTTTTTACAAATGTACAAACGTACAATCGTCTCAATGTGTTAATTGCTTTTCACATTACCTTATGATCAGCCTTTTAATGTATATTTACACCAGGAGCGGGTCCTCCCTATGGGGGTCGCCATGTTTTTACAATAGCCCCGAGTGGGCACACTAAACAACTTTTGAGTTTAAATGATGAGTGGATTCGATCATTTCAGTAAATATGAACTCAAAATGAATGTTTTATCCAAATACTTGTCTGATTTAAATGCCGTGTCATTGTGCCACACAGCCTTCATTAATATCTATGTCCATCATGAAATTGTACCTGCTCCCACCCTGGCTGCAGTGTGACTCTCAGTGACTCACTGTAATAAATAACCTTGAGGACACAGAGAGAAATAGATAAATGGAGAAGTCCTTCTCCACTCACATTAGCATGCCGTCACTAAAGGAGCTAGGTGCATTGTATGGAATGACAGCCGAAGGCTACCATAAGTTTGTAAGTTCTCCTTCATGCTCAAATGGGAAGGTGAGGTGATGGATACAACATGCAACTTCACCATAAGGTGTCACACAATCTTACGCACTGTACCTTTAAATGTCTAATTTTAAAGTCATGAAAAAGCAAGTCATAAATTGTAAAAATGTCTATGTATACTTGTTTTGTAATTGTATTTCTATAGACAGAAGTGACAAAAATGTACAAAAATCGTACACACTGCACCTTTAACTCTCACACACCAAGTTGCCTTAATGATAAATAAAGATAATTCTATTTATGTTGTGGACAAAGGCGCTTTCTATGATATAGCAGTGGTAAAAACTTGCAGTTCACGGTGTGGCCACTTGAGGCTGCCTCCAAAAGTGAGTCAATCCCCATAGACTCCCATGTTAAAATGATCAACTTTAGAGGTGAATAAAGCCCGGTACAAACTACAGTTTTGGTCTCAATCAGTCACAACTGTTCCCGTGACGACCGTACAGAGGTTTGAAATTGTGCATAATCAAGGGGCGTGGCCTCTTGAGTGACACCTGGGCTGTGCTGTCACATTCTGTGGATACTGCCACATCACCACGGGCCCATCCCCACTTCTACCAGTGCTCTGCCTCTTTGCCTATTTTTGGATGAACCAGGAAGTAGGAGGAGTTTGGAATCAGCAAGATGGTGAGAGGTGAACCGCCCACAATGAGCCTCAGCAGAAACCGATGGGTGACATCACGGACGCTACGTCCATCTTTATATACAGTCTGTGGCTACGACACCTTCACAACAACAACAACAACACAGAAGACCACTGTTTGTTCAAGTGCATCTATTGACATCTGCGTTTGAGAGTCTTATGGTCTGTAACTTAAAAACCACTTGGAATAACTTGGCTGTTCTTTCTCACCTAGAATGAAAAAGGGGGTGGTTGAAATGGCTTTTCATGAACCAGGGTTAACTGCAGAATAATTGGGAGCCCACACATGTTCATGTCCCTATGTGGGAAAACTACGTAAGGCCATGTCACCAGCTCTTGTTGTCTTTGATGACAATCAAAGGGAGCCATTAAAGAGAATTGGATTAGTCACAGCTGACTAATCACTAATGTGTGAGGCATGCTGGGACACGGAGGCAGAGTGGGGCCGGCGCTCCGACTTCCAGAACAATCACTCCTCTGTCACCACGGACCCACAGTAAAAAGGCAGTTACCAAGCCCCCAATGACACAGTCTGTGCACTGTTCACATAATTAGCAGCGGGATTATCCTTAAAGGTGCAGTGTGTACGATGTTGGTGACATCTTCCGGTGAAGTGACATGTTGTGTCCATCACCATGCAAAAGAAACTAAGGTAGCCCTTGGTTTTCATCAACGCTCAAAGGGCGTTTAGCACGTCCACCCTGGGCTACTGTAAGAAGATGGCAGTCCCCCTCAGGAGGACCCACTCCTGATATGAATATACATTAAAGGGCTTGTTTTAGAGTATTGTAAATAGCACGTCATAGATTTAGGTGATTGTACATTGGTTAAAATGCCAGCATATTATTGCTTTTTAATCATAATCTTACACACAGCATCTTTAAAGGTTTCATTTTTTACACTTCTGAAAAATATTACAAAACAATTACATATGGACATTTTCATGAATTTATAATCACCTAAAAGTGTTTTTTTTTCCATTACCGTTAAATGTGCCCATTAAAGCATATTTACATCAGAAGTGGGTCCTCTTTATGGAGGCTGCCATGATTTTACAGTAGCCCAGAGAGGAGGTACTAAACATCTTTTGAGTTTTAATGACTACTGAACCATAGGTTCTCCTTCATGTTCAGAAGGGTGAGGACGAGGTGATGGATACAATATGCAACTTCACCTCTAGATGTCACCAAATCTTACACACTGCACCTTTAAATCACCAGCGTTTTAAAAAGTAATTGAAATTGTCAATTTATAGTAATTATTTTGTAAAATACCACAAGAAGTAAGACTTTTACACAAAGTTAGGACAGTATAGTTTCAAATCACCTGTGTATATGTGTGTAAGTGTCTGTGTGTTGGCCAAACATACGCCAAGTTGATGACAGTTGCTATGGTGATTGCTGGTTCTGCCAAGCTGTTTAGATCCAATCAC
>JAFBJT010110545.1:26562-74382 GCA_016785325.1 Chascanopsetta lugubris | reverse complement strand
CCTGGTCTCTAACTTGCTCTCCCTCCCTTCTCTTTCAGCTCACTGAACTGAGTGAAATGTCTTTCCGACTAAATGAAATTTTTTTTTGCACGGTGGGAACGTTGCCATGGAGACAACACCCCGCCCCCCCCCCACGCCCCTCCTCCCACTCCTCTCTCTCTCTCAACAGTCTGCGACATAAAAGCCATGCTAACTGGTACGTTGTCTTGTGTGTGTGTGTGTGTGTGTCTGTGCATTTTCCTCTTCTTGAACTGTTAACACCGTCTGTATACTGCAGGTGCCCCATGAAGAGTGTGTTTATATACAGAATCTGTCCTCCTCCACTCACATCCTGCATGCAGCTCTCTCCTCTCCAGGTTTTCCTATTTATGTCCTCCTCCTCTCCGACATTCTAACCACTCTTCATCCTCCTTCATTTGTTTAATCCTCTCCTACTCCTCTTCCTCTGTCAATCCCCGGCGCATCTGAGCTCGGTCTTCCCCCTCCTCTCCTCTCTCTCTCTCTCATTCTTTCGCTGTCTCTGCAGATGGTGACTGCTGGGCCTCCTCGCATTAGGAGAGGAAAAAAGCCACATGACAAATAATAATGATGATTGAAATAGAGATATGTAAAGTGCGATGGTGCAAGCGAGCTTGGGCGAAAGGCACAGAGAGCAGGCCTCCGTGCTCCATTTTGCATTTAGGCAAAACGTGGCCACAATAAAGAATTCATGACAAAGTGGCTGAATAATTACACACGACTTAATGCACGGCAGAAAGTCCGAGAGCTTGGTGGGGAGAAAAAAGTTCTGGCTGTGTCTGTCGAGGAGTGTCTTACCTCACATACCTGTGTGTCTGGAATGCACAGGGCTTTGCATTTTAGATACAGATCCCTGCCTGACACACTGTATATGTGACAGTGGTGGAAGGAAGCAGGGAACTCAAACAGCTTGATTATACATATCCTTTATTTCCATTACCATTGCTTCAGTCACACCGATACTTACACATTCACCGACATCCTGCGAACTTATGAGGTCTGCCCTGACTGAAACAATCCTCCCTGACTGAACCCCTCACTCAAATTCTCAGCATTAACCAATAAAAAAGTAAACCTCTTGAATAAATCATATATAAAAAAAAACAGAAAATCAAAAAGAATCCCAATTCGAGAAAGATAAATACAGCATAAACAATGTAATTTCATCATTGTTGTTTTTGACCACAGAGATTAACAATTGCTAGGTCTCCATTTAGTCATCATTAGTAGTATTAGTATCAAGTTCATTGTCAGATTTTGCTTAAAGCATCACTTATATAATTTTTCATTGCATCAAGTTGACATCATTCATGTTAATATAAGCATGCAAACATGTTTTGCCCATGACCATTCGGAACTGCACTAACACGAGAAAACAGTGAGCGAAAGAGTAGAGGGAGGGAGGGAGTGAGGGGGTGATGAAGAGGAGGGAGAAGAGGAAAAGAGGGCAAGATGGAGGGATGTCGAGGGAGCAATGGAAAGTGGATGTTGGAGTGGGAGAAGAATCAAAATCGAGCGAGGGAATGGATAAGTAGCTAAGGGGGCGGCGGAAAGGTAAGGATCGCTGGAGGAGAGAATGAGTAATCAGCCAGTAATCAGACGGCCAGAAACAGAGATGGGGGGGTTGCAGACAGGGGGACGGATGGCGAGGAGTGAGGGAATGTGCTGGTTCCACTATGAGTCCTGTGATCTATCACCAGGCAGTAACATAAGGGCTAAATAGGGTCGACACACAAGCAGAGACTGGGAAAAGAGAGAGAATTATGGGGCCTGGAGACCAGTGGATCAATAACATATCTACTTATACAAGCTGATCAATAACCCTCCAGCTGACAAACCACTCTGAATACTCGCCGGGTATTATGCAGGGGTGTGCCACTCCCACAAAATACTTGACCAAGCGCACCCCCAAGTCTCCCAGCACTTCCCCCGATTTGAAAGGGAAAGAGAAATAAACCGAGTCCCACCCTGCGTGTGTGTGTGTGTGAGTGTGAAACAATGAGAGGAGACGAATGGCAACGACAGCAATACAAGTAGCTGTAGTGAGGTGTTGTACTGTTGTTTTGCTGAGGTTACAGTAGTAGTAGTAGTAGTAGTAGTAGCCGTAGTAGAGGTGACAGACATGGCTTGAGAAGTCTCTATTGGCTTACACAGGAAGTGCAGACACACACAACACCTCCTCCCTGTTGTCTTGCTTTAAGGGGACCGAAATGCATCATGATCTGTAGGCTGTGACAAATCAGCCTTTTTTCTTTTTTTTGTATTCCCTCTAGTAAATTGAATCAAAAGACACGCGACGATTTACTTTTCAACCCACTTTGCCATCTGCTTTTTTTCCCCCTCGCACATACAGTACACAAATTACTGAAAGAAGTACACAATCAACACAGTTACTTACATCAGGCAAAGGGTTAGAGGGGAAGGGGCAGTTAGAATGATTGGCAGCTGATTTCAGAGACGACATAGAAAATACAAACTAATGTCTATGAGAGACAGTGTTTCCCCACCTAGTGCAATGAGGCACGAATAGTACACAAACACACACACACACACACACGCACACACACACACACACATTCACACACGCACATAAATATGCTCTCTCCCACACACACTAAATGGCTCTGGTAAAGACACAGGACACATTTGGCTCCGAGACGGGCGTTTCAGTCTGTGAATGCCAGGAGTTTGTGGAGTAAGGGACAGGAAGCCCCGCCCCCCCCCAAAAAAAAATTGATGAGGGGGGAGGGGGCAAACACAGAAACGTCTCACACACAAGGTCACAGTGACACACCCAGGCATACACGCACACAAATACAAAACAAACACACCCACAAACACGGAAACACACACTAATAAAAGCAACACAGACGTGTGTTTCCTCCTAAAGTCCCGTCAGGGACGATGACGTGGACTTGACAAGTACGATTTTTCTCAGCTGAAGCTGGATGATGACTTTTCGAGAAAAGAAGAGTGTCCGGAAAAGGAAAAGCAAGTGGTGATATCCTTTCCTGTGGGATACGTCTTCCAGCACTCCAAACTGATACTGGTCCCATCCTGAACGCAGGGAGCAGTCAACCTGCACAGTCCTTCATTAGGAAAAGTCTGCCGCTTTGACAATCTAAAAACAGTCCATGTCTCTCAGTGGCTTATGCCATCTCATCCACAGTAGACGTTGAAAAAAATGGCACGAATAAACTGTCGGTTCAATTCATTTTCTATGACACAAAAGATGAGGCAAAAAATCATCTGAAAGAATAAGTCGATGCTGATGAGCACCACGAGGCCCGTGACAAAACGCATGAGGAAGAGGGAGACATTTCAAGGTTGTGTAACATGCTTCGACCGATGAGTCTGTTTTTCCCTCTTCTGACATCAATAAAGATCACTGGACCACGTTGTCTTCTTTCCTCTGGGGAAAATAAGCGAGATAAGTCCGCAACCAGAGGGTACGGAGCCTGGAGAGGACGTCCGAAATGGCCATGAGAATCCTCGATGGATGCTTCACCCGTACCGCACAGGGAAATGTCTGGCTTTCCCGTACATTAGGGCAGATATATACTGTACAACAATGTTGCAAAGAAAAATATCGACATAGTGATTTTCTTCTTTTAGAGTCTGTACAAGGGCATGAACCTTTGGTCCTGGTTAAAATGACCATCGTGTGATGGCTTTCTTTTGTTTTTTCTTTTTTGAAATGAAGAGAGAACAGTTTTCACAACACACTCCTCCTAGCTGAAAAGCTACACTAATCTGAAGAGCACACTTGAACAACGCACATACTACAAACTCTGTGTATACGTGAGTATGCGTGTCTGTGGGTGTGAACGTGTTTGCCGGATCCCAAATTGACTCCTGATTTTGGCTCCATTCCTCCATTGAATATTGGCATTTGTTTGTAAATGTGTAGTCTGATGCTGCGGTATATATGTGTGTGTGTTTTAAAAAAAATAAAAAATAAAAAGAAAGATTCTCTCCTGGTATGGTACATGGAGGATTCATTAGCATGAGCAAAACAGCGACTATAGCAGTCGGACACGAGCAGTGTCTCAGCGTCTCTCTCTTCCTTTGATGGAGAGAATTATTCACAGATGAGAGGCGAGCAAGGAAAGTCTGGAGCTGGAGAGATGGTAATGACCTGAGGAAACAGGGAATAAGGGAGAAGAGGCCGATTAAGGAGGAGGGGGAGACAGTAGGGGGGGTGAGAGAATATATAAACAGCATGCAGCATTGTGCGTTTGGGGGAGGAGGGGGCGAAGCATTATGTAACCTATAATATCTAGATTATACAGATGCTTCTGCCTTAGAGCTGCTACATCTGATAGCTCCACGGCCTCCTCTTTATCACACACTCACAGTCCGCTCATGCTTTTTAAAGGCTCCACCTCTTTTTCCTTGTGTCAATCTGACTGTAGAGCATGGCTGTGTATAGTTGTGCTTTGAGCTTTAGGATTCCAACAATCACACGCACGCACATCTTGTCTTTTCTTTTTAACAAGCAGCCGTTTGAAGAGTGGTGATACAGTGTCGACTGGAAATGTGTCACAAAAAAAAACAGTGCTGTAAAACAATAATATCAAGAGATGCTCACAGTTTTAGTCAGAATGAGGACTGTCCACCACAATGTGAGGTTTCGGGGAGGACGCTGTCGGGGTCTTCGACACAAATGTACCGATTGCTTTTTCCTGCCGGGGGAGAAGACATTTCATAGATGTGAATTATTTATGCAATAAAGCACTTTTAAATAATGCTAAAAGTAGGTAGGTCCAGTGGGTAGGGTTTAGCGGCATCTATTATTAGACACGGAAAATGAGACAGACATGTTTTAATATGTGCATATTATACAACACTATTGTATAAACAGCGCGTCTTCCTTTTATTCCACACACACACACACACACACACACACACACAGAAAGAGAGAATGATGATGTGAATTTTGAGCAATCAGCCTATTTACCATTGTACTGACACTGTGACATTGGATGTGAGCCAAGAAATGTCACCATGCTAAAAAGTAGTGGAAACACTTTGGATCAAGGCATGTCATGGCAATCCAGCTAATATACAGAAAAACAAATGTATATAATAACATCAGTCTCCTTGGAGAAGGTGGAAAGATGGCGAATGACATGTAGTAATATGGTTTGCTGAGCTGGCGGGACTGTAACCAAGATCTGATGCTCATGATAAGAGGGTCTCTGCAGAATATACCATTCATTTGTTCGGTCAACCATTCATTTCAAACCCTCAAGTCCTCTTTAGAAATAAACATATTCAGTTACTCCGAGAGGCAAATTAGGAGACTGATACCACAACGTGAATACATAGAAAATATCAAAGGTACAACATTTTTGTTCAGCTTTATCAAATGTGACAGGGAAACGGTGATAAGCTCTGTCCAAATGTTGCAACAATGAACACCTGTAAAGCTTGAATTTGATATTTTATTCATTTAAATCATACGTGTATATACAAAAGAAAAAAATATGTGTTTTAAATGTGTTAGACAGCTAAATGGCAGCAAGTAATATACATTATATATACACAGGACAAATCTGAACGTAGTGTCAAGCAAATCTAAACAGCATGTTTTATAACATACTTCTCCAAAGGTATAGTGTACAGTTTATAGGTCAAACTAATTCCATGTCTACTGTCAGAAATGTAAGCATTTTATAGTTATGATAGGAGCAAGTCCGCTCTTTGAAGGCTGCCATGGTGCACCAACCTGTTTTTACAGCAGCTTGAATTGAAAAAAACAAACAAATACAAAGTCCCCATCATTCTGCATGTAGGGCGTGTTTAACTTTATAATTAGATATATTAGAATCAGTTATACGTGTTCACATGAAGATAACTTCTGGACAGAACAGAGGTATCTGGATATATGTTAAGATTTTAGCATTGCTCATATCAACAGAAGACCTGAATAATTCATTCATTACTGCCAGACACTGCTCGAATGTTTCAACACTACAACAACTGCAGCTCTTCCGTCCCTGCTGCTGCTACATCTAACAAAAATCATGTGATAGAATAATTCTTATTAGTATGCCCAACACCATGTCCACATAACATATGTGGTATGAGATCACACACACACACACACAGTCTGCTCACCCATACTGACACAGTCACGCTCATGCTCTCTCTCTCTCTCTCTCACACACACACACACGCACACTCACGCACACTCGAGCCCACATACATAATGTGCTGATTACCTCCACAAGCTGATGCCAGTGCTCTATGGGTTTGCGTGGATTGGCCAGCATGGCTGTCCAGTGCTCTCTGCCCGGTCCATCAGCATCGCTGCCTACACGACACATCCCTATAACCTCGTTATGACCAATACTGACATGCAGTGAGGGATGAGGGATGGAGCCACGGATGAGAGGGACAGAGAAAGAGAGCAAGATTGTAGGAGGGGGGGGGAGGAGAGGGAGAGAGAGTGGAGATATTAAAAAAAAAAAGCAGGGAGATGACAGGGCTTGTAAGGAACAGACATAGGGAGTCTCATTTATCAACCGCGAGTATTAGGAAAAGAGCACAGCATCTGAGGAAGGATAATGAATCGCAGCTCGCAGATACACACAGTAAGAGCTTGATGTCAGCGCGGGCGAGCCGGCACAAACACAAACGAAACTAAAGTACACACCAATGGAGGTGCCAAATGGAGGGCAGACCATAATGGGGAGGTGGTGCATCTGTACGTAAACGCATCAACCAGCCAATTGTTGCTGCAAACGGCAGACAGTCATGCACTGGCAGGGCTGCGTGTCTTTGTACGTCATTACCATAAACCATGTTTATTCATGGGCCGTCGTTGCAAGACAGGGAACATCCACCAGGAGGCTGAATCACGGGGGGGGGGAGGGGGGGGGGGGGGGGGGGCTCACCACATGCAACACCACCACAACACAATGAACATTTGAAGGCCATCATACGACGGCAAACATCATGCTGCATGTAAAACACGCCATGGATGAACAGCACATGGTACAGTAATGATCACTTTCAGTCCCCAGAGCATGCAGCAATATCATTACAGCTCTGCTCACTCACCAGTCATAGTCCATTACAGCAATGATGATGGATACACTTTCTATATTTTCATTGGGAATGTCAAACACCAGTGCCTCGTTGTACGTGGGGTTCAGAGTGTTTTTCTTAATGGAGGTCTTCCGCTTTTTTAGCCTCCGCCCGTCACAGATCAGCGAGGCCTTCACGTACGGGTCTGCGGGAGAGGAAGAGATGGATGGAGAGAAAGATGATGGAAGAGAAAAGGGGAGCAGTGTGTAAAAAAAAAAAAAAAATAAGGTTTGGGGAAGATGGGATATGAGAAGTCGAAAGATGACGAAAAACACAGGGGGACAGGGGGGAGGAGGCACAGAGAGTAAGATAAGGTGGCAGTGGTGACAGAAACACAGTTCAGTATCATGCTCACTGGTTTCTGAGGGTGGAACATAAAAGGCATGAAAATCGAGTCACCTTGGTAAAGCTGGATTAAAAGCACAAAGGGAGAAAAGCAGCGCACGTTGAATTACCTCAGTTAGCCATTCAACATGTGCAGCTCAGTGACAACACACACACACACTACTGCAATTATCATGGGCATCACAATGGCAATTATACCGTGTGGTCATTATGTTTCAGATGTAATTTCATCTCATTGTGATCATCAACTATTCAATAGAGAAGTACAAAACCTGTAGATAAAAACATTGTTAAGTCAGTAGGAACTTGAACAGTTGTATTTCACGATCGAGGTCTCAGGGGTACGACTACTGACGTCTCTCCCTCTTTCTCTGCAGAAGCACTGTTATTGCTGCTACACCTGCAGCCTACTTGTGGATGCAAATAAAATAGTAAGTACATAAAAAAAATGAAATATGGAAATAAATTTCCACCGGATGTCATTTTTTATAACAAATGAAGTTGCAGCTTGAGGTAATATATTCACAATGTATAAACTCCACTTCTATTTCTCGAAGGCAAAATCTACCCTGAGATTCTCATACAAAACGATCAATCATCCAGTGCGCAGTTCATTCCGGCATTTATTTAGCAAAGATTTATAGTCATTTCTTTTTTTTTTACCCTTCCATTTTCCACTTTCCACTTTCATCTACTTCAGGTGGCGATGTATTGGGTTTTGAGAAATTGCTTCATGAGTGTTGTCTGCAAAGTTGTTGATTTCAGTCATTCAAGGAGGAAAGAGACGAGGAGATTGATTCCCGAAGCCAAATGCAACATAGTGGATCTTGTAGCCGAATTAAATCTCTACAACTGTGCAACCCATTTGACCAAGATTAAAACAAAATTTCAGCTCCAGCAAGTTCAAGTGTGAAGTAATGAGGGAGGCATAAGACTTCGGTAGAAGCATGAACTCCACTGAGCAATTTCCCAATAACCCTACTTCTTAATGCCATTTAAAAAAAAGCAAAAACAGAAAAAATGGAGAGATAAGAGAGTAAGTGGAAACTTCTGGACCCAATTTACACTGAAGAACACTTGCGGTTGTTGTAAACTAAACACCATCTGTTTCCGCTGCTCCCACTAGTGTTTCAGTGGTCTAACTGCAGATACACTCGCGCACAACTATAAACATTCGTAATCTACAGCGCAGCTTTGGCCTTACGCTAGTGGTCTCAAAGACGAAACGGCAGGCAACTGCAGAACAGTAAAAGCCATCTCCCTGCATATTTTACCCTCATGTCACAGTTTTGATGAAGACTCCACAGCAGCAGCATGACGTGAGCGAGTGGGTTAATCTGTTACCTGAAAAGCCAGTAAGGTCCATGGCTTTGAGGTTGGTGGCCTTGATGACCGTTGCGGTGAGTCTGCCCGCGGTGGGCAGGTAACACAGAGAGAAATTTAGCTCCCCGAGATCAGCCTTCTCCTGTGGGTCACACACACACACACACACACACACACACACACACACACACACACACACACACACACACACACACACACACAGAGTGAGAGATCAGAAATGGAGCAGGGACAAAGTGATCCAACACAATGGGAGAATAATCCAATTGCCAGACAACTCTTGGACGACGGCTGTGAGTATGAGTGATTGCACGTCTGCGACTGTCACTGAGTGACAACAGGCATGCAAATGGGAACAGGCAGAACGTTCAGGCAAGATGTGTCGGGGGTTGGGGGTGGGTGCCGTCACTGAAAATGTATCATTTGCCAATCTGTAAATGACCCCTAGTGGAGGTAAGTGTTAAGCAGAGGTGACAATTATCCAAGCTTTTGATACTCCCCCTCCACTCCCACCCACTGATCTCCTCGCCGCCTTTGGTCTCAGTGGCACCGCTGTGATGACACCGGTGATATTTGGGTCACAGTGTGGTGTGATGACTCCTCAGTGACTCCGAGGCTCGCTAATCAATATCTCCACCGAATGAGACACTGAAATACAGTGAGAGGGTTTGAACTTGTTTCATAAATTAAACACCTCTGCCAAAACATTTGAAGACTTTGCTCTATCTAATTTGCTAATAGCCTTCGATGAATATTTCATATAAAGCCGCTTGGACGCAACTTGAGGTAAAGTTTTTAAAGTTCTGCAGCCTCTGAATTTATCTATAGCCCACTACAGGCAATTTCCAGCCCACACAAATCATTGGAATCCTCTGCACATCTAACATCACAGCAAACACGAATGCCTGTTCTTTAAACCGCCACAAATTCATCTCAAATTTTTCCATTTAAAAAATGTGGATCGTTTAATTCCGTGTCTGATCTCCTCTGATCTGAGCCAACCATTTACAAAATTGATCAACAAAATAATGATACTGAGCTTAAAAGAGGATACAGTACATATAATTGTTCATTGTCTTCAATGTGTTGATAACACAGGACATCTCTACTGACCCTGTAAACATTGCCATAGATTCCTATTTTCCCAAAGCTTCATGCGTCCTCACCACATTTACCATTCTCCATCAAACTGTGACGCATGTTGTGCTCTTCCCGGGATTTTCCATCTCCTGAGCGACGTCTCCGTTTAATTTGCATAATCTTATGGAATGCATTTCCTCTTGAAATCTGGAATCGTCACTTGTGTCATGTTTAATATACTCCATCCTTCCTTCCATTTAGTTTCCCACAGCTTTGGCCCAAATTATTTACGACTGAAAGAGCGTGATTTCGCCTGGAGCCTCCCGCACACTTGATCTAAATTAATCTAAATCAGACATGCCCTCCTTACCGCGGTGCCCTCCACAATGTCCCTCCAGACGGGCTTGTCCCCGCTGCCCTCGCTGAAGTCCAGCAGGTTGTCCACCACCACCTGGCCGATCAGGTCGTGTCTGGAGAAGCGGTCAAAGTCGTACACGGAGAAATGGAGCTTCCTGGAATGTAGCTCATTCAGCGGAACACCGAACTGAAATGTCTCATTGAACACTGGGTTTAAGGTCTTTCTATGAACCTGCGGGAGAGAAGGACACCGTGACAATTACTAGAACTGCACATACCACACGATGGCTTTGTGGGTGCAGGGACATAAGGACTGGTAATTATGGGGTAACATTTAGCGACATTATCATCCAGAGCAAAGGCAGGTTAACGACATTACTCCACTTGTCGACTCCTCAGTCCTGTCAATAAAATATGACGACTTTAATGACCTCAGCTGAAATTTCTCATAAATATGTTTAAAAAAATAGTGGAACATAAAAAATAAATTGGATATGATGCATGTTATCCCATAACATGCCACGAGACAACATTAAAGTCCTTTTTTATTGCAGCCTCAGTAAACACATTAAAGTATTTTGATGGCCACAGTTACAAAAGGCTCAGGATTTCTTCACCTGCAATAATAACAACAACTGTTGTACTAATGATCTCATATTCTGAATATATCTTATATTATATGGTGATGGTCAAATGATCAGTTTTTCCCTTTTTTAGTAAATATCTAGGTCATAAAATAAACACATTTGTATTGCTTTACAATGTACTACTTTGAATGAATCTATGTAACTTTTGAAAATTCGAATAAATTACATTGAAATGAATAATGATAACTGATAACTTGTTTTCTACATGATTTTTTTGCTAATCTAATTAAAAATGATTATTCATAATGGTTTTTGTATTTTTGCAAAAGTTGATCTTTTACAGTTTGTATGATCTGTCATTAACCAGTACAGTACTGTGAATTAACTCAAATTTAACTTTTTTGATGCTATATCAATAAAGTTTGACTGATACTTAGACACCTCTTTTGTTCCCCTCTACCAAAAATGTCAGTGTTTTATTGTTACTTCTTATTTACTGAATTAGATATTGATTTGTTTCAATTTATTAAAACCTAAGCACCAGTTTGTTCTGTTTATGATGTAACTGTTGTGGAGACACATCCTCGATTCCTAAAGGGCTTTTGTATTAAAAAGAATACATCCACTGTGCAGTTAAGTAGATTTCTCAGGTCCCTCTCTTCAACAAAATAAATTGAATGGTTTTGATGGCAACAGAAATGAGAATCCTGGACGTTTCCTCATAAACACAGCACCTGCCGTCAAACCAGAGTCTCCGAATCTACTCTAGACTAAAGCAGTAGTCTCATTGCAAACGGCACTTTACCTTGAGTGGAGAATGGAGCGATAGCTGGTCATAATGCTTTTCTTAAAAGGTTTTGTTGCTCTTTTGTTTCACCTGTTGAATCTTATCACCATATTCAAGTTTCCATAACGGGTATTTTATGCTCTCCTGTTTCTGCTCCTGCAAGGCTGTTTTTCTATTTTGTCATAAACAAATAGGCAACAGAAGGGCCTCACTTATCAGACAGTGTTAACGCAGACTGTATGTGTGTATAAAAACTGATGAAGTGCCTGTGGGATGAATCACGTTGCTGCTGAAAGCAGCGCAACAGAAATGCTCACATGTAAATGTCATGACTGTATTTTACATGGACTGAGCTGCATTCCCTCAGAAACAAAACATATCAAGACGCAGAATGTTCCACAGAGCTTTGATTAATAGCGCGGCCGCAGTGACTGAAATGTCCTCGGGCAACATAATTAACCGCCACTACACACGGGCTGACCTTGTTCCTCAGCTGCAGGGAGAAAAGTAAATTCCACCTTTTGGTAAGGGACGAAATATCAAATCGAACACGCTCGAATGAAATAAAGACTTGAAACGACATTTAAAGACTCAATATTGTTCAAGGTGAGGATGTTCTTTCCTGTCAATGTTTCCTTTAGGTAACTGTGGTTATTCTTCTAGAGTTCGTCTACGCTGCGACTCAGCTGCGCCATTTTTCCGACGTCTGCGGATCATTTTAAATCGGGGTCTAAGCCTGATGGAAAGAGAGCTGCTATAATTTCCTGCTCATCATCTTTAAGCACGTTGTGGACAGCATTCGCAAATTTGTCTTCAATCTCATTTGGTCTGCGGCACATTTTCTTTTTTTTCAATATTTGTTGATTTACTGGTGGGATTTAGGTGCCATGAAATCATTGGGTGCAAATGCCGTCATGCAATAAAGCCGACGATAATTAGAGTGTGACACACTTGATATTCAAAATCCAACTTTTGTCACCCACATAAGTGGGTCTGTCACTCTGGCTTATTAGCACTTGATGATTACTTGTTAGCTTGGATTAAACAGCGGTGGACGGGGACACGGTGCCTTTGAAAAGCATTGGCTCATAGGTGATGCCTGTCGCTCTCTGGAGGATGAAAGCGTCCTGAAGAATGAGTGGTGGAAAAACTATGTGTTAATGAAGACGTGTCTGAAGTCAGTCGTCAAAACGAAATAAAAAGAGGTAATCGTCTTATACAGGGCTTTTTGCTATTTACTGGAGGCAGTCACACAAAGTGGGGAAAACCAAAGGGAGAAAATTCAAACGGGTACAGCTTCATTATCAATGAAAGACATTTTACAGCCCTCCTCATTCCTGACCACTTTCAGCCACAGGAGTCCTCAATTGGTTTGTCCCAAGTAGTGATATTTATGGATATACACACTGCAACTCATATTTGTGAAATTGAGCTGATATGCCTTCAGCCTCTCTGCAGAAAATACATTTGAAGACGGAATTCCTTTTTTAGGGTTATGGGTAAATTTCTTGGTGAAGAACATCCCAGAATACACTAAAATATTGACTCTACTGTCCTCAAACACCAGAATAACACTGTGGAGCTGAGTATCCATGCCCTGTAATTTTCTGCAGCACATTATCCTGAATAAATTATGCTCCAGTTTATATTAGATTACCACGATGAAACTGTAATAATTCCCCTGGAGGAAGCTGGGTCATCAGAGGGAAACAGCAAGTCACGGCTGATCACAGTCAAATTATATATATGTATGCGAGTGTGTGTGTGTGTGTGTGTGTGTGTGTGTGTGTGGTGTTCTGTGTATGTATGAAAGGTTAAAGATCCAAACCTTACAAGACAATTCAATCAATACTTCAGTAAATACTTTTTTAGGGGCTTCTGAAATGCCTCATCTTTACCCTGACCCTTATCCTGATCCCCTTTGAGGCAGTCATAGTCTCAAATTTTAATAGCTATGTTCAGATGTGCAAGATTTCCTAAATCTGGTTTAAATCATTCTGGTTAGAAATTTTGGCTTTAAAAAAAATAATAAATCCTAACATGTGCAGTGTTGTTAATTCTATGTAAACAGCAAGAGAAGAAACTTGATTTCCCCTATGTGCAATATGAATGACATACCAATATTCCCATGCAGGTCTACGGAGCAGGAAGTAGAGTGTTCACAATATCTTCTGATTGTCTTTCAAAATAAAAGTTGTGTCAGGCAGGGACGGGATTTTGGTAAAGGAGAGTTTGAAAAGGGACAGATATATGTATATAGGTAGTAGCTCTACTACAGCAACAATGAAAGTAAAAATATGTCACATTGACAGAGGCCAGGCATGATTATAATCAATTTAACCCAACCAGGATGATATGACTAGAATGAGGGTGAACATAGACTCCAATTTGAATAATCATCTGCATGTACCATCCCTCTCGTATGGTATACCATATCTTTCCAAATGGGCTGAATCATATAACAATCTGTTTTTATTTGTGTCTATGTAAACAGGGCTGACAGATGGTAGACTTCCGAGGTCAGCTGGGAGCCGAAGACCAATCACAAGAGACTTGGCCAGTTGGCCAATCCGAGAAGTCACTTTTTTTTGTAAGGTAGGGGCAGAAGATCTACAGAGGATTTCAGGAAGAGAGTGAAAACAGGAGCTGGAGTTTTGGAAAGACGGACAAAACTACAGTGTTACGTGAATCTGAGATAATGAAGATCCAGAACTAATCAATTAGGTGTCCTTAACAGCATGTTCGTGTTTAAGTGTGAGGACACAAATGACATTTTTTTGGCACCTTGGTCTGATATTTCTTCTTCCTGTCTGGCAGTAGGTAGATCTTGACGTATGGGTCAGAGAAGCCGTTGGCGTCCTTTGCTGGCAGGTCCAAAGCTTTGAGGATCTTCACCACCAACTGTTCCGTGCTGTAAAAACAAAAACAGACAACTCTGTTGGACTTACACGTGGTTATGCCAAAAAAAAAAGGTCCAGCTAGAGCATACAAAATTCTAAAAATAGTCAACCCAGACAAGATAACCCTACACTCACAAACACCCGAGCAGGGCTTCATGCACACATAACAGCGTGGGCTGCAAAAATAGTTTGTTTGTATCTCTTTCTTCAAGTGTGTGTGTGTGTGTGTGTGTGTATGAGTGTGCGTAAGTGTATGCGTGTGTGTGTGTGTGTGTGTGTGTGTGTGCATCATTCCTGCAGCTCTGTGCTTGCATTATGTTAAAGGTGAAAACAGATGTACAGCCAGCAAGACAGGCTGGTTGATGCTGAGCTCATCAATAACCCTTACCTGTTATTAAATGGTCCCTTTGAAATTATGAAATTAGCAGTTAATGAATATAGATTAAAACACTGTCTAATTTGTTGATCAACAGATACATTATTTTCCAATATTTTATTCTCAAAGGTATAACTATTTTAGAATGCTGAATGAGTGTCATTTTGAAGTCTTGATGAGGAAAGGATTCAAAGTGAGAAGTCTTATAAACATTATTTCACATTATGAAATGGGTGAACTACATCATAAGCATATACGTTATGATTGTTATTAATGTCATAGTTATCCTCACCAAGAATTCATTAAACTACTTGAGTGACTGGAAGTGTGGGTATTTTAGTCTGAGAAAACATTTTGTACACATCAAAACTAGAGAACATGGTCCGGTATTTTGTTTTATTCATTTATGTTGCCTCTTTTGTAGATTTTGAAATATTTTCAAAATAGTCAATCTTGAGGAATAGATAGAACTGAATGTGTGAAGCGGCTGGTTTAGGTTTGAGTGACCGTCCTTTTGAGTGACCCAAGTCACTCAAATACACATATACAGTATTAACCTTTTTTGGAAAATGCAGTGATTTCCAAAACCCAACGTGTCTTTATTCTAAAAGTATATTCTCCGTAGGATTACATAAAGGAAAATTAAATCAAATCTTTAATTATTACTTAATAAGCACAGAAAGAGAATAAGGACAACATTTTTCCATAAGACAGAGAAAAGCCTCATTACTGGCCTTTATAGCAACAAATGACGTAAATGTACAAATGCACTGCAGCAGAGCCATGAGTCTGTCTTTGACATGCATCCAAATATGGAAGCTTTAACACAAACATGTACGCTGACACACGCGTTTACGTCCGACCGTTCCAGCCACACTGATGTCTGTGTCTCACGCGCCGTTTATTATGTATTTAATTAACAGATGAAGATGAAGACGGCTCGGAGGCCTTTAATCAGACCTCGTTAGACTGTGTCTCCCTGTGTTAACCAGTGTGTCAGCACTTCATTAGCTGCTCCTGCTGCCGCGGCTGCCGAGCCACATGAACTTTGGGGCTGAGGAAGGATCAGCAGGGCAAACACCAGCGATGACCCGAGCACTGATTGTGTCTTCTGTGCATGTGTACCTAATAAAATGCTTGTTTACCTAATGAGCATGTCACATCAGATAAACATGTCCACTCTCCAATCAAATCAGGGAGGTGATGTACACAGCAAACTGCGGCAGGAAATTACCACATCTCCAGCTCAGCCGTAGAGATATTTTAACTAAAAACCCTGACCAATTCAATTATGTGTCTAATGAACATTTAATCAAGTGTAATTCTGTGATATGCTGTTTGTGAAGCCTCAGCCGTCATCAGATGTACTGTACATAGTTTGTGTGCAAAAAAAGACGCCTCTCTCTTGTGAAGCATTGTGACAGCTGGTTGTCGACATGCTCACACATTTTCCTACACCCGTGTGTCTCCTTGCACAACAAATCAAAGACCAGGGTTTGTTTTTTCACACAATGGCTGAGGCATGCTGCACAAAACATACCTATTACTGCTCGAGCATAGAGCAGAATTCATGGTCTTATTCCTGGTGGACAACGCCCAAAAGCTAGCTGCTATTCCCACAGTGCAAATGTGTCAGGCTTTAATAGGATTGTCAATGGAAACGTCTCTCCCAAAGGATCCCAGGAAGATTGACATTGTTGTTCTGACTGTTGCTCCTGACAGCGAGGTTTCACACATTAACATACCAATCTTATCACAGTCCCAACACTATCAACCCCCTCCCCATGTGTGGGTCTGCACGCCTAACCGCACACACCCCTCTTGCAGCTAAATCTCTAACCTTTCTCCTTTATTCCTCAGCGGATCCATCGCTCCTACTCCTCTCACTAAAACAATTTCCCTTCGGGGTAATGACAGACAACTACGGCACGACTTGAATGATGCTGCGCTGTTATACATTGGTACGACGTGGAGACATGAATGGTTTTCATTATTGCCCTCCCTCTCCATATAACCCTATTGCTAATTCTGTGTCTGTAGCTGTGGCTATAAAACAGTCTGCTGTTATTATGTGTTGACAGGGGCTGCTGTTTAAAGTGGCTCTCCATATATAATTCATGAGTGAAACGGCCTCTCGCTCCCTTTCTTTTCTGACCATCAGCACTTTCGCCTGTTGTAATGATTCTACATGTCGGGGCTGGCAGAAATGGGCAACAGCCGGCTGAGCTGCAGACAGCAAGCTGCACGCTCCTTCCTACAAGCCACAGTCGCCCCAGCTTACAGCATGCATGCACGTGCATGCACGCACGCGCACACACACATACACACACACAGTCACGCTCCTCACAGCATGGCTTCCGTCTACTTACGTAGACCGATATTTTCCAGCAGAGAAAACTCAACTTAAAGGGATCAAATGAAAGGAGTTCCCGCAATCTGTGCCACACAGTCCATAAAAGACCCCGACACTGCTATGACACTTACATTTAATAGAAGCACTTTTCTTGAACGTAAACATCCACTGATTCATTTTATATTATTTCCAAAAGAACACAAGACCACATCCGGGCCATGCCTCACCCTAACAACATGTTATATCATGTTTATTTTAAGAATGGTTGACTCCAAAGCTCAGTGCAACACATTCAGATTGGAGAGAGTCAAGGTCGGACGTCCTCATACAGACAAGAACATATCTGCAACATTCATGTGGGGCGATTGTGTCTGGGTAGAACATACAGGAGTCAAGATATGACATATCAAAACTGACTGTTTATATTCACTGACCATCCCTCAATGGGTCAAGCAGACAACGTATTGGTTAATGTGTGGCTAAGTTGTTGACAAACTCTGTCCCCGGGGGTGTTTCATTAGAGAGACCAGTCAATCATTGATCTTCCAGCATGATACTAACGCAGTTTACCAGTGTCTGCTAGCAGCCCTCCGACTTAAGTGTTTGAAGAGCCACAATCAAAGAGATGCAAAAAAAACAGACGCATCCACATTCACCAGACTTGCAAAGCTACAGTGTAGGCAGCTACATTCATTTAATCAAACAGAGCTCTAGTCTCGTTTACAGGTTTAAATTCTCCTCAAAGTGCATCGCAATTGCTGCAGCCCACAGATTCCCAACTCAGTCTGCTTTTTTTTTGTTTCTCTTTCACAACTGCTACACAGCTCCATGGACAACAGAGTCAGTCAGTAAGAATCAGGGGTAGAGTATATATTTCTCTGTGGTAAAAAAGTTAACGTAAAATTGTACGTAAAAACTTAGTGAAAGAAATGCTCTGCAAATCCCAAGGTGTATTTCCGCAAGAAGAATCTAATCATGGAGTTTAAAAGTCTGCAACATGAGCCGATGAGCCGAGCGACAGCTGGACATGACTTCTGCTGGGGGAAAAAAGGATGCTGTGTAAATCTGTTCTTTTCTTAATTCTGTGTCATTTGAGGCTGTGTACTTCATCTCTCAGCAGACTCATTTAGATTTGCTTGTTGGTTCCTTTGTCATAGCAACAGCAGCAAAGGCTCATGGGTAAGATAATAATTAGATCCTACTGTCACACCAAAATTGGCTGAAATAATTCAGACCAGTGGCTGGAGCATGAACCAACAGAGATATCACATTGGTCGCTTGTTTCTTTGAATAATAATATCTAGATGTAATTACTTGTCATTGGTGAAACCAGTGGCTCGTTAACATGTTTGCTTACAATTATGGGCATTTGGTTCCAAGCGCTGCTGCAGAGGGTCCATGAACACTGATAACGTATGCATCTAATTTCCTATTACATTCTTTTCCAAAGAATTATAAAATTGCATGGTTAGGCCAAAATTTTGGGAATGGCCTTCTTGCAATCTGTTAATACCAGGATCAGGAAGTCACCTGACCACCCTCTCCACCACACATTGGATGGACAGAGCAGTATCTTCTCCAACAGACTTATTCAGCTAAGATTCCGCCGAGAACAGTAATGGAAATCATTCGTACCACTTGCAATATCTGTACATGATAACAGGGCTAAAGAGGAACACCTCCTCGCCCGGTGTAAATATATGCTCATATTGCTATTGTGTATGTGTATAATGCCAAAATGTACCTATGGTGATGGAAAAAGTAGTATTCTATTCTATTCAATTCTACGCCACGATCAGTTTCCTGCATAAAGCAAAAAACAAATGGGTGGTGGGGATGATCTATTTGTTCACATGTGACAACACAGCAAAAGTCATCCCATGACGTAATGCGCAGTAACAGTGAAAAATGATCCTTCAGCATGACACTGAAGCAGTTTCCTTGTCTCTTTCACGAGGGAAGGATGATACATGGTTTAAATGGTACTTTACTATTATGTTGACATGCTGAAACTACTGAACAGTCCAGTGTATACTTCACCCAGTCCCACTAACATTGAATCTACTCTATGTTTAGTACTGAGAGAATGGTGTATGATAGCATGCAGAGGGGCATGGGAAAGACTGCGATCATAAGGTTCGCTTTCTGGTTACAGGACGACAACGCGAACCCCTCTGCCACATCATTGAAAAATGTTGATTTTCTGGACACATTCACAACAAAAACCGAACTGGAACACCCAGGCAAGTAGTGAAGCCTTGGGGGAAAAAAAGATGCAGGATGTGGGACATGACATAAATTCTGATTTAGGCATAGAAATGTTTTTGTTTAGAGTTCATCAACACCAATGTTGGCCTTAAAGTCATAAAGTTTGGCTTTCTCTCCTATGTGTATGGCTTCTCTTAGTCATTCCACCAAGTCCGTGCATTGTGTCTAATGTGGATTAGACACGTCACTAGAAAATAATTTTACACAGCGGTTTAAGGGAAAGGTTAAAGAAAAAGTGATTCCAGCCTTGCTTTCTCACAAACAACTCCTACTGACAATTTCAGGACATTATTTGGACAACAGTGCATCTCTGAAAGCTGCAGTTCTCCTCTTTACAACTCCCGCAAGGACAACAACATGATTTCTGATATTTTTAGTCTCTGTTAGGTTTAGATTTCTGAGCCTTGAAGTCTAAAGAAGGTTGCTGAAATCTTGTCTCAAGAATCCAGCTCCAAGTAGGAAAAAGGAGAATAAGCTTGATAGAGAATACGCTGGTGCAGCACTTTTGGGTGAACATTCTGTAACAGCCTATAAGATCTTAAAATTAATTCTGGCAATGATTTATTCATGCTAAAATCCAACAGTTTTTGACAGAGGGGGCTGACGGTTCGGGCGTAAACGTACTTGAAGGCATAGCGAAGGAGAAAGCTGATCTTGCCGCAGGTGTCGCCCTGTTTGCCTTCACCCTGGTCGCCCTTGGGTCTGTAGAGCTCTGGTTTGATTTGCCCGATACAGGTAACCTGCTCCTTCTCCTCACCATGGAAATCAGGGCTGGAGAGCTGGTGAGTCATGGGCTTGGGCCTGAACAGACACATAAGAGCTCAGAGGGTGAATATTAAATGAAGAGCAAAGCACAACACAAGCACATACACACAAATATAATCAGTGATCCTCCAGTGGCTAAAGTCATAATCATCTAAATGAGTTTCCCCGCTGTTCACACATTCAAAAGAGTTGACACACCATTTTTACACCTCCATGCACTGACATTGTTGTGTTTTCAGAGTTTTAAGCACAACAAACATGAGCTGCACTAGCCTCGTATAACTCTCTGAACCTGTGCGTCAGAGAAATCAGGAAATATTAGCCTCAATAAACAAGGCTGATCAAGATGAATCCAATGATGTTTTGCTTTTACGGACCTTGAAAGATTGTGTTCATTAGAGAGAAGCAAGATTAAAAGTAGCATCCTTTACGGATACGCAGCAACGTTTTCACGATATTATTTTTCCTTCATGTTATCTTCAGTCATGCCATTTCACTTAGATGATGATAAGCAGGGGGGTTCGAGGTTCTCTCCTGGTTTTTCACTGTAGCATCTCTGACTTCAGACACAAATGCTAAATAAGATGCCAAACGATACTGACCGTGGAGTGACCTGCTGCTGGGAGTGAGCGTTGGGCAGGTCTTTTTGGGGCTGCGCTCCACCCTCTGAGTTGGGCACGTCCGGAGACGTCTGACTCAGCTTCAGAGTCCCTACCGCAGGAGGAAAATGGACAGAACACATCTGTTTTGTTAGTGCTGTGGTAGAAAAGCTCGTCACTGTGAGTCAAAGCAATGTGTCTTTTCATACCCTGGGGTCGGCATCACTGATCTCATTGATTTTATTACGCTGATTTAGCGGGCGCTGATTTACCAGCAGAGAAAGGAGGGAAAAATGATGGGACATATTTACAGCAACAGAACATGAGCCAGCGTGAGAGGAATACAACCCTGAGACATGAAAAGAGCGAAGATCCAGCTGCAGTAAAGACAGCCGGCAAATATTTAACTGTGAGCGCTGATAAACAACCTGCACCGGTGTTGACAGCCAGTGTAAATACAACAAAGTCAACACTTGGAGCTGCTGCCTGAGTCCATCCATTTAAAACATTCTGAAATTTGTGAAATTTGCTTTTGCTTCAATTGTTTAAGTTCTAACTATGTCAACATAAGCATGAAGAGTGCGAACACTAAGGTAGAGAATCTTATAGGGGACGTTTGTAAAATATTTTCATCTGTATTTATGTGAAGGCTCAGTGTGAGAATGAATTAGGAATGAGAGACATTTAGTGGTGACGTTGATTGATTCAGGAAAAACATTTCACATCACCCTTAGCTTCAGAGCATGTGGAGAATTTATGGTGGCCTTCATTTAATATTAAAACTCAGAGTTTGGGTTGTCACTTCCGGACTCGTGTAAAAAGTTAGTGCAACATGGCTACCTTCGTATGTAGGACCAACTCCTACATACACGACTTCTACACTCAAGTAATCATAAAAAACTCAGTGTAAGAAATTATTTTGTACCTTATCTCAACCAACAAGATGAAAAGAATTTCCATTTAAATCTTAACCAATGGACGTTTAACTGTATGGAGTGTTGTTGATTTGGTTTATAGAATGACAAAATAATGGCACAATCCACTAAAATGCATTCAAAAATGGTGTCTACACACAGCTAGGAAACAGACCATACAACAATGAAAACCAGACGTTCAACAACTTGAGGTCAACCAGTTGATGTAGCTCTAATTTAACTGTGTATTTCACATTTTCCATGATTAAATGAAATGACTGTGTGATGCAGAGCAGTTGTTTGTAGTAACAAACCCACACTGGATTATGGGCCAGCTCTGCAGCTTTGGCGAGCTTTCGAGCTCATTGTTCGGGCACATTTACTCTTCGGTTCAGTCTCACTGCTCACATCAGCCCCGTTTCCAGCAGCAGCGGCAGCAGGCAGCTGCGCTCTGCAAACAAGCTCTGATAAAACTAAATGGCGAAGAAAGGTAAACGTTTAGCAGCTAAAGAGCCATATTTTCTCCGGAGTTTACGGAGAGTGATGCAAAATTAAAAGAGAAGTGAAAGGAGGGGTTGTAATCATCAGGTGGCCAAACATCTTCAGGCTACAAACACGATATCCAACAACCTTGTGAGTCGAATATATGTGTACCTGTGATTGTGTTCGCTAAACCGTAATGCTAAAAATTAATTAATGTAGCTTTGAGAAAAGAGATATTAATCTCCCAAAAAATGTTTTACTGTGGTAAAACTACGACTTTGTAATAAGGAACTTGGCCTGTAGGATGAAAAAGTAATAGTCCCTAAATGAAGCTGTGCTGACAGAAAAACCATTTATATGCAATGCATTTTTTTACTATATGGAGGTAAGTGTACTAACTTCACTGCTGTGAGTACATTGAATTGAAAAGTTACTGACCAAATTTTACTCTCTCAGTCAGACTGTTATAAACAGTGTTTTATGTCTCACCTGCATTGTTGGGGTAGGAGTCCATGTCCAGGTAGGAATGCTCCTGGGTCTCATTTGGCCCCCCAACTACACCTCCGACCCCCCCACCCTCCAGCCCCACCAGGTCAGAGAAGTGTGGGTGGTGCTGCCCCTGCTGGCCCAGCGTGGGGTACAGTGAGGAGGAGGAGTGGCCTTCCTTCCTCTGCAGTAGTGGCGGCAGGAGTGACGAGCCAGCCGTGCCTCCGAGGCTTCCGACGCCAGCGCTTCCGGGCAGCAGCCCTGACGTCAGGCTCAGGCCTCCGCCCTCCTTGTCGCGCCATGGCAGCCAGCAGAGCTTCCATGAGACGAAGAGGGAGACAGAGAGGAGGACGATGCCACAGAATGTCACAATGACGGACAGCAGACTGACAGAGATCTCTGCAGAAGGTCATGGAGGAGGGTAAAGGAGAGGAAACACAGTACATTGTTTATATTTACACATCTCCGGTGGATTAGCAAAATTACACTTGTCCTGAGGGAGAGATGAAACTGTGAAATAAATGTCAAGTCAATGTGTCCATCAGGGGTGACATACTGACAAGAGACTATGACACATGTGCGTTGGAAGCTGCGACAGAAATGCTGCTCATTTTCTTTGGGTGACATCATGCATTGCCATGCTGGATTGTGGTTTTGTTGTGTTGCGTTGCTAAGAGAGTTCCAAGTTCTCAAGGAACAATAGAAGCAGAAGGCAATCAATCAATGTTTAAACTAGAGCTGTATGTATTCTCACACTATTTCAAATCAGAACAGAGGAACTGAACAAATAGAATGCAAAAATATTGTTTTTTTATTTTGCATTATAATGTTTGGTGCATTTACTCCCCTATCCACAGGAGTGTACTGTTCTTGTAAAAAGACCTGATTGGTCAATTTCAAAATAAGTTGCCAACAATTTTGATAGTAAAAATAGCCCATGGTCCAACAAATCCTAAAGTACAGGAACTAGCCAGTCCATTCACATTAATGAGAGAGCAGGAACAGATGGTACATTTTTAGAACAAAGCTGGTGAACCTAGTTCGTATCCATCAAGTTGAGGATTTTATTTCCAGTCCTCTAAATTGCATGGCATCAACAGTTACTTAGTTTAACCTGAATTGGCAATGTACTGGGCTAACTGCATTGAGCACATCCTCTATTATGGCAAAGCATATATGTGATTTCGCTGAAAAAAAATCAAATATTCCTGGTCATCAAGAAAGACCAAGTCAGTAAATCAACAAAAGCCAAAATATTCAAACTGCGAAACAAGATTGAGAGAAATGTCTGTACAATACATCTGAGGTGAAGTGGTGGACCAGCAAACAACACTCACTGTTCATGAATACAGGTCCTGTATTGCCACAGTAATGCATTAACACATTATGCAGTATAAATGCCTGGCAAATCAAATACAAATGGCACTGCATCATCACCACAACCGCTGCCCGTAGAAATCACACACTGTGGAGAAGCAGGGGCATCCTGCAGTCAGTATAAACTGATATAATGCATCCAGGCCCTGGAGCTCATATCTCACATTTACATTTTGAGCTTAAAATGGGACCAAACGTTGGTGGATAGATATTATCAGGCGGATGAGGTGGTATGAGGAGGTTGAGGGGGGGATTCGCAAATATAAAAGAGAGAAATTACAAATTAACATCCCCATGGTGATGATTCTATTAAATCATTTCCTGCATCCCCTCATGGTTATGAGCTTTTTAATTCGTGACAGCTCAAGAATTGTGTCTCGGGGGGCAGGCTGTGGTGGTGATGGAGGTGGTGGGTGGTTGTGGATGTGTGGGTGGGGGTTTGGGGGTTTTGTGAGGGTGGAGTATGACACATCGAAATAGGAAGAGGAGGAAAAAATGTAGGCGAACTCAAAAGAAAAAATGTGCCATTTCAGCACCAGACTGCTAGACAGTTCCAGCAACAGCCGACTTCGAAAAAAGAAAAGGAGCAGGAATGACTAAGAGCCACAACATCATCTCCAGAACTCTGGCACTTTTTGTGGTTCTCAGTATGGTGCATGTATTAAATGCATTACATATTACAGTCCTTAACATGAAAGTTCATAGTATATAAGTCAAGCAGGAAGACGATGTACATTTTTCCTTGCTTCCCCACGTCACAGCATCTAATGGGGATTGTTCCCCATCACCATCTTGGGCTGCGTCCAAACCAGGGGGGCCACTAATAAACAATTCTCTCTGTCTGTGGGCAGGCCGATCATTGCCATAGTTTACTTAACATCAGAGGATAATGTTTCACGAAGCCTCCCTCCCACCACCATGACACGCTTTCACGGTTTCACACGAGTGACTCCCTTTCCTTAACCCATTTCTCTTCTGCTCAGAGTGAACGGCAGAGACGCTGTTAAATCATACAAAGAGAGAATGAGGATTTATCTGTAACAGAATGGAAAACACGACAGCAGCAGTCAACTGTCCGGTCCTCGCGCACATGCTCTGGAATTAGGTTCACTTCCATGTTTGTGCGCCCCTCTCTCTCTCTCTCTCTCTCACTCACTCTCCTTGATATAATCACCTCCAATACCCCTAATTCCTTGCTGTCATTTCCTCTCCCATGCTGACTGCCTCTGCGGCTTTGACTTCTGTCTTCTCCCCAACAACCGTCTCTTTCGTTGGTCACCCTTACCTTCGCACACTACCTCCACTGCTTCTCTCTCTTTCTCTCTCTCTCTCTGCTGTGAATTATTTATCAGTCTGTGTACGTTATTAATCAACATTTGTTCAAAAGATATGATTGGAGTAAGGGGGCGAGGTGGGGGATGGGCGATGGGGAACATTGATCTCTCGCATTGGTGGGGGTGGGAAATGAGAAACAAGGGAGGGAAGAGAAAAGGAGAAGCCAGTGCAAGGGATGTGACTACTGGAGATGTGGAGACGGGACAAAGTGAGAAGTGATGGAGGACGGGGAGAAGAAAAGGGGGCAGAGGAAGGTAGAGAGGAGGTAGAAAAACAACGAGAGAAAAAATGGACAGTGGTAATGAAGCCAGCTGGAGGGAAAAGGAGAAGAGAATGGCCGGCAGGGGCTGGGATAGACAGAGAAAGAGGGGTGAAAATGGATTGGTGCACATGTTGGAACAGACATATCAGCTGACTGTGTATTCCCTCGTCTTGTTTCCTCAGAGATGGGGGAGATGGGGGGGATGGGGGGGGACGAGCAGATAAAGTCGATCTGACTACCACAGCATGTGTGAAACACTTGACAGTGATTTAGAGTGAAACATAAAGAGGGGAGGAGTTTTAAGAATGAGAAAGGTTAATGTATTGATCCGGAGGGTGTATAGCGCAGCGAGGAGGCAGAGAAGAAGGTTGTGCTGTGGTTGGGAGATCAGGGTTCACCGATAAGACGTGGCTGTGATTATAAGACATGGGGACTTTTGGAGGCCAGAGCACTCTTTTTCATTTGTCTGTCTTTAGAGGAGTTGCTGTGCCTTCCCAAGCACTGATCCTGCCAAAGATCTATCGCTAATCCACAAAGTATAAAGAGTCAGTGGGAGGGAAGGTGGGTGGGATGGTGGCCTCTGAAGTGCACCGTGAAGGGGGACCAAGATTCCCCGTCAATCAGCGACTGATGCAAGCCCACTGGGAGTCGACCAATGCTCCACATCAAACACATCTCTGCTGCTTACACAAGCCATTTGTTGACAGCTTTTTGCGGTTGCAGCCCTCGGAGAGCTCGGAGACTTCCGTCGGCAAACACCAAAAAAATTGCAGCTGTTGAACGAGAGGGGCAACGCCTCCAACCATGGCGTGCCATTTCTTCACAGTGCCATCCAAATCTCCAGCAGCAACACACAGCCAATCCAGGCTAATCTACACTGAGCCATGGATATCCATGCTAATCTGCATAACAGCGCATTGCATTTCCAAATGCTTCAATGAAAACCCACACAATACTCTGCACACGGTACACTCCACAATGCAGCACCATCCATATTGTTCACTTTGGTTAAAAATAAATACGTAAGTGTGAGTAACCCTGCTCTGTGATAACAATCTAAGAATTCTTCTGCGACTCTTTTGGGGCTCGTAAAAGAAATGGGATGAACTTGTACCGCTGCCATTTCAATCTAACAGATGAATATTTCATGGTTTGTTGTTCTGAGTGTGCACAGTACGTCTGCACAGAACCATCTTTAAACATGAGCACTCCTCTTAACAATTGCCTTTTCATACCTGACACATACAACACACTTTCATGTTGCTGTGGGTTTCCATTAGAGTACACCTTTCCACCACAGAAGCAGAAAATATTAGATTCAGAGCATTGCGGGAAACTAGAAATCCAGATTATATTTTCAAGTGATCAGGTACAGTGATACCTGGAATGTTATAGTATAAAAGATTTGCCTCCTGCAGGCTTGAAAGATGTCTGTTGAGCTCAGTTTTTGTCTCTCGCTGTGCATCTTATTTGGCAGGAGGTGTTTGACAGGCTTCTCCGGATGTCATAACACCCAGCGTGCTGTGAGGGCTTACATTCAAACAGACATGGACCCAGGTGACCACAGCCTCCGTTCTCAGTGAGGGAGGAAACTACTTTTATCAGCCGCCTTTCAAGTCCACAGGCAATGACCCTTTTACACAAAAGTGAAAGGCAGAATGAAGATTCAGCCACACAGACTGTTGCATCCGCTGAGATTGCACGGCATGTGTCCATTAAACAAGCATCCGTAAACTTTCCAAACGTTGTTTATGTTGATACCAGTGGTAGTAAAGTGAGGTGCAGGAGGCATTCTGAAGCACCTCGCAACAGGTTCGAGAAAAGGAATGGACGTGGTGGCTTAGCTTTAGTTTGGCCGTGTATATGTTTGTGGAGTAATTTCTGTGCTATTGCAATCATCTATTCCTGCTGTCTCCAAGTTAGCTATCTAAAGACACCACTGGTCCACCAGACCACAAGCTCGTAAAAGCATTCACAATATACATGTCACACCATCTCTGACCTTAGGCGTTTCACTTTATAGCTGACAACAAGATGCAGGAGACCACTAAGTGAGAGATGGATTGTCTCACTTTGAGGCATTTGTAACAGCCAGGCCACTTATTGGCATTGGACAAAACACTATTGAAGAAAGATTTCCACATGTACCTTTAAAGGAGGCATGGGTGATTTAATCTAATATACTTTGTCCAAATCCATTGGTCTACATACTGAGTGTTCAGTGGCAAGAATACTGTGTTTGAGAAGGTAAGCCAGGCATTTTATCCAAAAATGCCTCTTCCTACCATTCCTACATTCAAGCACAGCAGCAAACATAAAGAAGATACGAAAATGACAGAATAATGAAAACGTATGCATCAGTGACTTGAACGGGATGAAAAAATGATGAAGAGGTAGCTCTGTTTCAGCTTGACAAATTCAAATTCAATATTTTTTTAGATTGGTGATTCACCTTGGAAACGCATGTCACAACACACTGTCCCGTGTTCATATTGTGCAGTTTACCTGTGTCCAGTGGTCCATTGCGACCTCTCAGCAGGTAGCTGAATTCCTGGCAGCGTTCGCTCTGGCTGTAGCCCCTTGGGGAGTTGAAGCACAGCTCCTCCACCAACACCAGTGCCTTCTTACACAGGTCTTCATCCCAGTCCCCCGACATCTTCCAATCCGCATCGCACTCTCACCAGCAGTCAGCCAATGACAGCACAGCCCTCGCCGCCCTCACTTATTGGACGACGCACGGGTAAGTGCAGTATTGGCCCGTCCACCTTTTACAAGGCGTGAAGTGAGAAATAGGCGGGGGCACCAGAGGGGACTGGGAGCGGGTGGCAGCAGCGACGGAGGAAGATGACAATGGGCACTGCGGGGTGTCTTTCTTGGGATCAGACTGAAGTGCCCATGTATGACTGAGTGACACCCACGCCCCACACGTTCCCTGAAAAAGATAAAAGGAGAGAAACTGGCAGAATCAGCATGAGGAATGGTCACCTTAGTCATTAAAATGAGAATGTCACTGCCAAAACCATCTGTGTGTCCCTGATAGATCATTGGCTTCAGTGCTACATAATATTTCTTTAGCATACACTATAAAGTGTGGCACGTCTCAGGGACTGGCATTCAGCACAAGGTTAAAAGATTTGATCATCTTGCAGACATGTCTTTGATGGTGTGTGCGCAAAGTCTGTCAGACATTTGTGGAGATTGTTCAAATGTACCCAAACAGCTACGCTACAGCTTGGGGCACATTCTTCTTCATGTGTGTTCTTTCACTAACTCGGTCCAAATACAAGCCTTCCTAAAACACATTATGCTGAGGTTCATGCTAAGAAGGGTGAGGTGATGAATACAATATATAACTTCACTAGTAAATATCACCAAATCTTACACACTGTGTGTGTGTGTGTGTGTGTGTGTTTACATGGAGCCACACTGTCAGTGTCCTCGTGATAAAACAATGATGCGTTTGGTGTCTGGAACTGACCGATGGGTCAATCATCCTGTAACTGTCTGTGATGTTTCTGAGCATAGCAGTGTTTAACTGTAATTACAGAGTGATTTAGTTAATTACTTCTTGTCTTGATCCTCTAACCCTCCAAACCAAAACATTGTGAGAGGGAGGGAGAGATACAATGGTGAAACAAAAATACCAAGATTAAACAAACTAGATCAAGTCTCTTGGCTGACAGAAGCACCAACTACCACACATTCAGCTGCATATTGTGTAAGGGTGTAACGATATAGCGCGCCACGTTATACCGCGATACAAAAACGTGACAATAGGTATCATTGAAGAGAAAAACTGTATCGCGAAATCTGATTGTCATATTTGTCCAGGGGTGCCCAATACATCGATCGCAGTGCCGGTCGATCGCCGGCAATGTCTCAACCGGCACCCGTCACGTGTCAACACGGGAGAGAGAGAGGGAGGGAGGGACAGAGACAGAGAGAGAGAGCGTTGACGTACACACACAGGTACACACCCACACAGACACACACAGCCACTCGCCACTTCACTCCCGTTCAAACTTATTAAACATTGTACAATCATTATCCACACCAACAGCCCCGGTAGCCCAACTAAGGGTGCACACGCCTTGATCTACACAGAGAGAGAGAGAAAGTATTGAAAAATGAAAAAAAAAATAAAAGTTTTGCAGCCTTGTTTTTCTTTTCTGTTGTAGTTTGAATAAATATGCACACACACATATCTATCTATCTATATCTATATATACATATACATTGTGTAACATAGTGTAGATTGATTGTAACAAAGCAGAAATTCCTAAATTAAACATTTCATTTGTTTTCATGATGTGATAAAGCCTGAGTTTGTGTGTTTCACCTTTATTGAGCTCGACTCTCAAGGTTCTGGGGCACGATGAATTTGCAAATCAGAGCAAAGACTCTACATGTAAAGCTTTCTTTGCAAATATATTTGGCAGTGGAATGGAGAGTGGTGCCTATACAGTACATGTGTAACCTTTACTAAAGGGAGCCTGTTGACAAGCAGAGCTTTTAGTTTTTTCTCACTTTTGCGAGTTGGGGACAGAGTTGAGTTCTTGGTCGCGTCGCTCCAACAGGTAACAAAGGAAGGTTTCATCGGTTTCTGTCGTCTAATGAGTGTAGATTTGACGTCACTGTTGGATTTGTGGAGTCTGATTTCCCAAAGCTCTCCGACATCACCTGAAAAAGAAGAAGAAAGAAATCAATCAGTCAATCAGATACCCTGACACAAGTGTAGCAGTGGGAAACTACAGCAGGGAGAGTGGTGTTTTAAGTCTCATAAGATATCAAATTATGGAACAATTAGCTCCATTAAACCATACGTGATCTGAGTCAACACAGAGGAACAAGACTTCTTCAGAACACTGTCTTTATTTTTGAACTCATTCTGTCGAAATAAAAGCAGGTCAAAGCCCAAACTCCAGTTTCTCACAGTCTGAGAGGCTCCAGGGATTCTGTCTGAGGAAGGTATATATGCAAAGTTGTGTCTATAAATACCAATTGGTTGGGGAAAAAAACCTACCATTGACTATGCCGTGCTAGAACTCTTGCACATGCTCTGATGTGCATTGAGAGTAAATAAATAAAGTTACCGAAAAAACGGTGTTCATGGCGAGAGGTCAGCTCGCTTTCTCCGGCGAGATGCTTTGTCCTTGTAAAGCAGTGGACCTATTTCTCAAGCAAGGTGCCTGGTCAGACAGGGGAAGGGCTATTGATCATTTGATGTACGTTGCTCTGTGAGATGTCAGTGTCAGTCTTTGTGCATTGAGTAGAACTTCCCCAGCAATGTCCTCCTTATGTGTCCATCTCCCTTCCAGCCATCAATCAATCAACGCATTAGGCAAAGACATATTTCACTCCGAAGAAAGATCCAAAACAAGAAATCCTCCTACCCCACTCAGAGTTCTCTGTTTCTCCCACTGAGGACAGAAACACACTTCTCCTCTCTTGTTCACTGTCTCTTTTGAGAGGCCAATTGTCACATTAGGAAGGTGTGCTCTGTCTGACTCACTCTTGCTCAAATAATGCAGACTCTATTTATCTGTCCATCATGGCGTGGCCGATTGCAGTGAAATGAATCCAGAATTAGGGAATAAAAAATGCTATCCTTACCCAACATCCCCTATGTTGGCCCTCCTCTTGATTCATCCCCCTGCCCTTCACTCTCCCCCCATTAAGATACTAAATCTGTCTGAGTGACTTTAAAACCCAGGATATCTCAATCTGAGGAATGGCTGTCTGGCACAGAGACCGGCCTCCTCAAATGCCAGCAAGCGAATCTGAAAAGGAAGGGAGAGGAAAAGGAGAAAGGCACGAGATGGATAGAAAGAACGATTGTGTGGCAAGAGACAGAGTGAGAGCAAGATGGGTGGAGAGGGATAAGAAAGATGCTGACATTAAATTGGTGGCAAGACAGATAAAGGGGGAGGGGGAAGAAATTTTAGTACAGCTGGGCAGAAAAAAAAAAAGAAAACGCATCGTAAGCTGGTGGGAAGAGTGACACAGCAACAATGGTAATCAAGGGTTTGAAGATGCAATTTACAATGGGCAAAATATTTACGGAGGCTAGTTATTTACAGATAAATATGTCTTCAGACACATGCTGACGGATCCTTCCACTTAGATAGCGTCATGCCCGGAGACACACACTCCGACTGAAGAGTGGAAAGAAACACTAAACCTCCCACAGATGCTCCATTGACTGCTACTCTACCGGGGATCAATACTCCCAGGGAACGTATACGCCACAACACTGACCAGCTGACCGGTAAGGTCATTGGCCTGATTGGGCAGATGAGACGGGACCATAGGCAAGGTCACAGTCTTATCACACTCGGGAGGAAAGAGCAATCAGTACACACAGGTTCTGATATGAGAAGAATGTTTGGTCGGATCAGGAACAACATGGGAGAGAAAAGTGACTCCAGAAACACCTGAGACAAATTCAAAGTCAAACAGAGGCTGTGAGTCCAGCCCTGCACAGCTGCCCCTGAGCAAGACACTGAGCCCCCTGGCCAGCCCCTCCTGTTATCAGTTAGGATAAGTGCATCAGTCTTATTTTTAATGGCTCTGTCCACCTGTCACGTACATCCACAATCTTGCTCATAAGCGATAAAGCAGATGAGGTGTTTATATTTTTTCTTCTTTATAATGCAGGGTTCATTCTTGTATTTGTACAGGACAGAGAGATTTGGAGCCACCCATAGGTGCACAGAGAGCAGAGGAAATGAAGTCCCAAAAATCCAATACATATTATAAGGAGGAGGCACATCCAATATGCAAAGGACAAAAAAACACGATACTCCCATTTCTTGTGCCTTGGCAGAGACCAATAAATATCTATCCAATACTGAAAGCATTCCTTCTGACTCTTTATTTTTGGGTGGATATATTGGATTTCTCAATTTTTTGGATTCCTCACACAAGAATTCCATGTTTTTCTCTCTTTACTCAGAGATATACCACCAAAAAAACAGCCAGGAATGGATGTGATAGGGAAAATAATGAGCCCAGGGGTGGGCTTTTTTCGGGAACAAGGATCATGTTAGAGAGCGACGCTCAAATCTGTCGGTGGAATCTGTCTCAGACGGATGAATCACACACCTCAGCTAGGTTTTGGAATTACAGTGATAAGGCATTTGAAACGCTGCTGACTGCTGAATGAGGAGCTGAAGATGCTCAACGCAACCCTGTGATCTATTGCAACCCTATATCATCATCTAAGTTCCAATGTGTTGGCAAATCATCTATGAGAGTCCATGTGTGCAAATATAATGCTTCTGGGGACAAAGGAGACTAATCCATTGGATATACCTAATAGGAGGCTTTGAGTGAATCTCATTGAACCTGCTTTCAAGTCCTCTTATCTGCTGCCACGCTCTCTCCTTTGTTTTCATCTGTACCTGGAAGTCATCTCTAATTGAACCTCTCATTCTTGTTTTTGTTGTAGAGTCTGCAAATGCGTTTAAGTGTTTAAGCTAATTTCACACTCCCCATGTCTGCGCTCTCGCAACACTTTTCAAATTAACAGTCTTCCCTTGGATATACATGCCGTCTGTGCCACGCCACCGTTGGGCGACACAGCCTTGCAACCCAGCACCACTCTGTTCTGGACTTTGATGCTGTCGGCTCCCGCTGAGCCACATCATGTTGTGTACCACCTCAAATCAATGTACTTGTGCTCCCTCAGATCATCTGTCATTTGCCAGGATAGTTCCTGAAACACGGAGGTTGTGACCTCGCTCCACCAGCACTTGCACATCCTCCTTTTTGTTTTGCATCACTTCCTTTCGAGGCCAAAGCGATGTCTGCCTGACACAATGCCATCATCGCTCCTCTGTACTCGTTCATCTGTGACGGATTGATGCACAGGGGTAAACAGATCGGGCAACAATAGCCCATCCTTCTGGTTACTCCAGTGGAGCATCAGTGCTGCGTTTTGCCGGGACAGAGATGGCGCCATATGAGGCCAAGATTGAGCGTAGGGGATATTAATGTCTATTGACTAGAGGTAATAGCTGTGCTGAGCCTCGGTCTCGAGGTTGTTCCAATTTAGCTGGTCCTATAATAGCTCCCGGACACCCTTTCAGCAAATAAATAACAGGCGGTGGGAGCAGGGGGCCGTAATATCTGTTTAGGACCATATATCTTTATAAACATGCAATCAAACATGCTCTCACATCCGGGCCACCTTTCTCTCTCGCAAATTCATTCGCACGTATCAAGAAGGCTGCTGCTCAGGCATTCACAGCTTCTCGGCACACTGGGTCCTGTTGGAGCTGCGAAGGCCTAAATTATCTATAACATGAGACAGGAAATAGAAAGCAAGTGGCCTAGCAGCCAGCGAAAACTCTGATACTGATATTGCTCTTCCTGTCTCCTGCTCACAGCCAATGGAGCTGCAGTGTGGGACCTATTTACAGACAGGGAGCGTAATCACACACACATACACACACACACACACACACACACACACACACACACACACACACACACACACACACACACACACACACACACACACACACAATCACTCAGACAAGGGGCCTCCCTCACATCATTTTTCTCCTACTGACATGTCAGAGCCGTGAATCACTGAGTCTCAGTGGGGTATTTTTCTGATCCCTTGCATTAACGTGGTGGTGTGACACCAGTGGACCTGATGCCTGTGACGGTGGTGCTGGGGTGGGGTATGGTTGGAATAGCGAGGGGGGAGAGATTACGCACGTCCTACTCACGTCAACCAGTCAGTCTTCTGTGTGTTTCCCGCGTGCTTGTGCGCGCGACACCCTCCCTGCCACACTGTCTACTCTGCTAGCATCTAATAACGTTTGCGTGGGATGGTGATGGGGGCAAAAAAACGAAAAAGTTAAATCACCATCCTCACCAGTGAGGGGGGCTGCCATTGATACACTTGTGTGTCAGCCTGTTATGTGTTTCCACGGGCTCGCGCACCCAGTGTGTACACTCCACGTACATTCACCTACACTACATACATAACGTGTAGCCACCGACGGCAGGAAATAAGCGCGTCAAATATTCACGGAAAACACACGAATGCTGGATTTAGGACACATCCGGTATCACCCAGCAACCCCAGCGTCGGAGCCCAGTGCGGGACGCGAGCGGGATCGAAGCAGGTACATGGATACTGCGAATACGGCACATCAAAGCCGCCGCGGACCATCGCCGCCTGCAGCAGCGCCAACACACACCGGAGCCAAATCTAGAAATTAACGAATACAGACGGTTCTTCCTACCTTTTTTATCGGCACGACCCGCTGCCTCCCTCTCTGTCCGACTGGCGAGTCGCCCCGCTTGTTTTAGTCGGATGCGACGCCTGTTAAAAGGGGCATTCCGCCCTCTCCCTGCTCCTCTCTATCTGCCGTCCTCCTCCTCCTCCTCTTCCTCCTCCTAAGGAGCAATGGGAGGCAGAGAGGAGAAGCCCCGCAGCCGCGGTATTACAGACTGAGAGGGAGAAATGAACAATATTTCCCCTCCCAGTGTTTCCGGTGTTCTTCTCTTATATTACTCCCCTCCTTGTTTCCCCACCTCCTCTCTCTCCCCCCTCCCTCTCTCTCTCTCTCTCTCCCCCCCTCTCTCTCTCTCTCTCTCCTCTGTCTCTCTCTCTCTCTCCCCCCCCTCTCTCTCTCTCTGTCTCTCTCTCTCTGTCCCTCTATTTTTCCTCCTTGTGCTCAGAATACTAATACACCGTCTTACCTCTCACTGCCTCCACTGTCCCGGCCACTGCTAAAGACATACTGATGTATGTGGGGCGTTTGTGTCTGTGTGTGTGTGCGTGTGCGTGTGTGCATATGTATTTGTAGATAACAGACAGCCAAGGGGTGGGATGGGAGTAGGTGAGGTGTGTTTGGGGGTCCCAAGATCCCATTAGAGCTCCGATCAGAGGATAATACTTCTGCACATGTTCACAGATAGCACTGGGAATGGGTTATATTTGTTCATTTTTAATTAATCAACAATGAATATTTAGCTCAGTAAGCGGACGGAAGACCAGATACAAATCCCCAGTACACCGACAATGGGGAAAGTCTAAAGTGGCAATAGCCAGGTCTGCCTGCATGTCGACATAATTAGGATGTTCTCCGAGGCTGAGTCGCTTAAGTAGTCCATTAGTTAAAAGGCTTTTAGCCGCAGCCACATGTGATCTACAAGAGACAACAGCTAAATTAAAACAAAGGTCATAATTTGCGCGCACATGGGTGCTCAGTGTTTGACACCACATTCTCTTGAGGCCTTGTGGGGGTCGTACAACATATCAAATGAAATAAATGATGCGACTCACTGACTTGAACTGAACCATGGGATTCAGTCTGGAAATGCTTGAACCCTCATCGACACGAGACACAAAACACAACAATGCCCAGGTGCACCTCATTAGCAGCTGATTGGTTGCATCAGAATGGAGCTACAGGAGAGAGATGAGAGGAACAGATGACAAAGAGCGGGAATACAGACAGCTGTAACTCTTGTTAGTCGGGACTGCCTGTTCACACATTCAGATGTTTCATGTGAAAAGTTGCCCACTGTACCTACAAAGGACTGTTCCATTCAAATCACGTGAGAATGAATGAGGAGAAGAAAAGAAGAGGCTGTAGCTCAGGTAGTGGTGAGTAGAGATGGAGCACAGCGGCATTGCATTGCATAGCAAACCTGGACAAGAAAAGCAACTGAGGTATATAGAGGCCATGATCTTGTCTCGGAGCCATGAATAGATTATGATATTCCCACAGGCCTCATATAAGAAGAGCTGGGGTACATCAAAACGTTTGTCTGGTTTATGGTAACATCGCCAACAGGTAACGATGACCGAGAGAAATGTAAGTACTTTGACTTAAATCATACACACTGGACCTTGAGAAGATGTACAACATCTCCACCAAGCTGAGGCTATCTTGCTTTAAAAACTTGGAAAAAGGCAAACGATTTCCCAGGGAAGTTGGATCTCAACACGAACAGAAAGAGAGACTCCTAGCTCAGGACCATTATTCTTCCATATCTAAGGACTTGACCTTTAACTTATGTAAAATACCATATAAATGACCTTTTAAGAGCTTTCCCTTGAGGCAAACCCCTTGGGTCCTTGTACATTTGATTTGGAACAATAATCTGTTAATTCTGAATGTTCACAATGAGAATGCAATTTTGAGATGTTTGTCAGGCGTGGACTCACTTTGCAAGCATCAACAACAAAAATTAATAAAATCAATCAGCCAAGATAATTAAACGGTCCGTGGCCTAATGGGGTGTAATACTGGGGGTTAATGAGTCGAAAACATGCATGAACGCCTGCAGTGTCTCTGCTGTATGTGCTGTTGAGATGCTGCCAGCTTTAGTACCTATTTAAGGTAAATCTACCCTTTGCCCCTGGAGATTCTCACTGCACACGGGCCTGTTGCCATGACAAATTTACATGGTGAAATCAGCATGTTTTTGATTCTTGGTTTTATTTATGGCTGATGTTTCCAGGATCACCAATCACTGGTTGGATTTTCTCATTTGTTACTGTTGCCACAGACATGTATCCTTAAATTTACTTCAGGTCCCATTATTTTGCAGCACAGCAAATAAGAATACATAAATAAAACTCAAAATTACTTTTTAGTCCAACTGAAACGTCCTGCATCTGTGAGTTTTGTTTTTAAAATATAGGCAGGCACCTTCCTATTTAAAGACAGCTCACTGATTAATAATTTCCCCCAGACTGTGCCCAATAAAGCCTAATGGTGCACACAACCCTGAGAACATCTATTAATAAGGCTGCTATGGAACTTTGACATGCATTTGAGCTCAAACCTATACTTAGCTGTTTTTTGAAAATATATCATATCAAACTGGTTTTTATTCATAAAAATGCTAAATACAGGCGAGGGAGCACTTGATTCTTGAAATACGTTGCCATGTGTAAATCCAGATTTGATGATGTGCATTTTAATGGGGCAAAAATAATCAAGAGGAAGCTTTGGAGGAAAGCCTTGGAATCCACATCTGGAAACTTCATGGCAATACAGTACAGTCAATTTAGGGGAAAAAAAGATAGATAAATGAACCTACACGTCATAATTGTGTGTCACCTTCTTTGTCATCATTGTGAAAACAGCGGGAGAAAAAGATGGATGGAAAATAACCACATTTGGAACCCTGCAGCAGGCGATGATTGACTGATAAATGAGAGTAAACAGTGACCTCTGTTAGCTGTCACAGCAGAGCATACAGGGAAGCTGAGACGCACAACAGAGGTGGACAGGGATGCATAGTGAGTAGACAGGGATACAGATGAGAGGAGGAGAGAACAGAGGAAAGGAGATGAAAAAGCAAAGAGGAGGGAAAATGAAGCAGAAGCGAGCGCCAGAGAGAGGAGGACGCATTAGCTTGGCCGCGGGCAGCAGCCGCTGTCAGCCCAGAAACCCTGTTCCCTCCACAACAAGCTCTAAGGTGACAATATCTTGCTTATATGGAGCAAATGATCCTCTTTGACAAGTGCACACAAAACACATTTAGGCACTTGTTTTACACTCACATTACAAAGGGCTGAGAGTGCATGCATTTCAGCATCACGACTCATGTGATGCTGTATGAGAGGAAATAGACCCAGAAATGCTGCAGGGCCCAGGGAGAAAGATTCAGTCTGACGAAGGGCATGGGGGGGTAACAGCGTAGGGGAAAATATTAATTTCATATTTTTCTGGATGATGTTGACGTTGCAAAAAATGCATCAGAGGATTGTTTGTGCAACCTATAGGACAATAGAATCAATTCATCATTGAGTCCAAAGAATACCGGTCAAATGTCAAAGGAATTCCTTCTAAGGCATCTTGAGCTATTAGGTCAAAAAATGGTGACTTTAACTTTTGACCTTTTGACCTTACAAATCCAATCAGATCATCTGGAAATCAAAGTGTGCACCAGTGCTACATTTTCTATCTTAAGACTCTCTCAAGACTTTGGTCACCTTGAGCACTGAGTCATGAGAGCACGAGGTGACCTTGAGCATTGACCTCTAATTTCTATTAAGGGTTTTCTTGACTCTAAGTGAATTACTGAGCCCTCGACTTTTCAATCTGTTCATCTGCGCTCACACCAAATTTTAAAGAATGCCATTAAGCGGTGGCATGCTGCACCTAAAGCTGCGTATTCTCTCATGAAGCACAAAAAATTGCATATATCTGAATTGTAATTCCATGTTTTGTGGCCCATTGAGCTGACACATTATTGTATGGAAGGAAATCAAGACGCATGGTGATCAGAAGTGGAAAAGTGACCAGCCAGTTCCAGCTGCGAGTCCAGGGGGAGACGATACCATCAATTGAGGAAAACCCAATTAAGTGCCAAGGGAAATGGGTTGACGCATCTCTGACTGACAGATGCAAACTTTCCATGACAGAGAAACAGGCAGATGAATGGCTGAGTGAGCTCGACGGGTCAGGATTACCAGGAAAGTTCAAGGCCAAGACTCATGTGGCTACCGACAATCTATAAAGTTCCTATGACAGCAGTGGAAGGAGTCGAGAAGCAAAGCTTGAAGCTTCACGTCGAACTTGGATCACAAGGAGCCTGGACAAAGTGGGACCTGCCGAAGCAGAAGATCGCATGGCCTGAGATCTGGAGACTGGAGCCCTTTCGTATCCCTTTTCTGTTCTTTTCCGTTCAGTGTACGACACCCGTCCATCACCAACAAACCTCCACAGATGGGGAATGAGGGAGGAATGAGAATATGCAGAGGGAAAGGAACAATGGCGCACATACTGGCGGGATGCAAGACAGCTCTCAGCCAGGGAAGATGCAGATGGCGCCATGACAAGGTTCTCTGTGCACTGGCCGACATCTTGGAGCGGGAGAGACAGAAGATGTGTCAGACCAGCATGAGACCAACATCATCCATACAGTACATCAGAGAAGGTGAGAAACCACCAGCCCCCTAGAAGAGCAAAAAGAGTCTGTTCCAAGCAGCGCAATCCTGGGAGATGAGGGTGGACCTGGGAAGGAGGTCCGCCCTATAGGGGGCGCCGTGTTTTTACAATAGCCCAGAGTAGACGCTCTAAACATCTTTTGAGCTTAAATGACAACTGAGGGCCACTAAGGTTCTTCTTGCATGCTCGATTGTGAGGGGTGAGGTGATGGATCCAATATGCCAACTTCACCTGTAGATACGTATCACCAAAACGTACACACAGCTTTTCAGCATCTTTTTAGACATTTGGTTTTCGCTCCCTTCTCATCAATCTCGCGCCACAACCCCGAAATTGGCCAGATATCCAAGAATTCTCCGCTCCTTCAACTGTTTTCATTGAGTGTGGGAAATGTGGCCACCACTATCCAACTATTGCTCCCAGCCAAGTGGAGGAGACGGTGCCAGGAGGACAGCTCTTTGGAACATTAACTACATTATTGGTGACTTCCTGTTGCTGTCTCAGCTTCAGCAGTGTGTGCCACGCGGACTCTGATTTTGAGGATCACGGCTCCAAGGATTATCAGTTTCAAGGAGCGTGCACAGGGATGGGCTGGTCCATTCGGGTGAAAGGTGTGGCAGTTAGTCATCTTATTCAAATGAAATTATTTGCTATGTTTACTGCTGTCGCTCAAAATGTACAAATTTACTTTTTCTGTTTAGAAACCAATGATACTCTACTTTCAACTTGCAGAGCTTGACAGCAAAAACAATCCTATAAATCACTGGCAGAAAAGACAGAGGAAAAAGCATCATACACTATCTACAGAAGAGCCTTGATCTTTGAAACATGCTTACTGCATTTTTCATTACTAGCAACAGTAAAATCATTTCTTGTCATGCTCCTCTGTGATTGCATTGGTATTATTTGTCCCAGCGTTGTTGTCTGTGGTCTTGCTGCTGTGTATCACTGTCATCCCTACAGCCCTATTGATGTTGACTGCACCGACCAATGAATCTGGTCAGGTTATTATGTGTATTTCTATAGTTTTCTGCAGCATTTTATCTCTGCATCAAACCAGTCATGTATCCAAACTGCAGTTTGTTGAAGGGTGAGGGGGCCCCTCTTGGCAACAAGAATCAAGACACAGACATCACTCTCAGAGTTGTGCGTCTGTGTGTATGCTCTGTCTTGTCTTGCCAAAGGGGACAGTCATGTTGCCCTTAGCTCACAAAGTTTTACTTTCTCAGCAGCAACAGACAAAAACAACAACAGATCAGTAGTATTTAACTTCAGCCAAGACAAATTCCTGTGGCTAAATACAGAGGAGATAACTGTAAGGGTTAAGGCAAAACTTTATTCAATATTTGTTCTATTTTTAAATCTCTGGGAGAGCGAAGGTTATGAAAATGATGTACTCATTAATTTGAAGCTGGAAAAACAGACCCAAGACTCAACAAAGCCAATATTGTCCATTGTTGACACATGGCTGACAGCAATAAAGAGGCTAGAGGTTAGTTACCGTGCATCTGACAGTGAACCACATGCCATGGGTACTTCTGCAAAGTGGGGTTATTAATATGCATTTTAACAATAATATAGATTATGATACAATATTTTTTGTAGAGTGTTGTAGAGTCTGTAGTGATTTTGGTGCACAGCAGGGGTACGACTTAGGTTACTGCACTTTGCAGAAGGTCCCTGGGAATGTGACTCACTGTCAGATGCACAGTTTTGTGTCTTGAGCACAACAAACGGGTTATCGGAGAAAAACCACAGCTGTAGCTTGTTCTTCAATCCTCAGTGGGAACAATCACACCCCTCTCTCTCTCTCTTTCTCTCTCTGTATTCAAGGTCATAATGTTTAACATCAATTTGTTTTATTTCGTTTTTTCGAAGGCTTTGAGTTACAGTATCGTCGTTCGGTAAGAGTATTGCTCAATCAGCTGCAACGTGTTTATAAAAAATGGTCTATTAAAAAGGCAGTACAAAAAAAATCAGTAAAGCTAACCCCATCACATAAACAGATCCTCACAAAGAACAGCAGCACTTACTCACGTTGTAAATATATCAACAGTTAATTAAACAGCAAATTAATGCAATTGGTTTTCGGTAGTAGCATCACCTGTGGTCAATTGAGAACCAGTTTTAATTTACAGTTATGGCCTGATGACGCGGGGCATCATCATCATAGAGTGCAGCCTGTCTCAAACTGGATTCGAACTGGTCTCCTTCGCTTCCAAAGGGGGCTGCTCTCCCAACTGAGCAGCTGTCACCCCCTGTGATTGTCTCATTAAGCATAAGCACACCTGCATTGGGAATAAATTAGTTTGAAAGAGTTTCCAATGAATCAAAAGAAATAAAAATGATAATCTTCTTTGCTAAATATGAAAAAATAATATGCCCACATTGTGAGGTCAAGTGAATGCAGTGTTTGCCTAACACTGCTCACTCTGTATACAAGCTATAACATGATCTATTTGATTGCAAATGCAGCCATAAATTAATTCAAACAAGCCACTTCATTTGAGAGTTGATTCGATGTACTGCCGTTTAATCCACTACATCAACGGTTTGTTTGTTAAATATAAAGTTTGAAACTTAACTGTGAAATTAAATGGAGTTCCCATGGCAGGCATCCCACACTGACCTAACGCTGCGTTACGCCATATCGACATTTCCTGTCTAATGTGATTACATGTCTGCTCTATGTAATTGCACTTTTTTCTCCAAAAGTCTTCTCTGATCATCCTCAGCCTCATGATCACTTGTTACCATGACAACTCTCTCATGGGACCAATCGCCTACCTCCATCTCTCTTTCTCTCTCTCTCTCTCTCTATCTCTCTCACTCACTCACCGTCTCTCTTTCCTCCCTTTCTCTTCTTTTTCTATGTCGTGACAACCACTCATGCATCACCTTCTGCAATTTCTGATTAGAGGATTCGCCGCTCTTTCTTTCCCCCTGCATCTTTCTTTCTTTCTCTCATTTTTTCATTCTTGGCCCTCCAGCAGTCTCTCAGCTGGGCTCCTTGGGCGTTTGTGGGTGTGGGGGTCACAGCCTGCCGTAGTGTGGAGATGCCCTGAGCTCGGTGTGTGTGTGAGAGCTGACCTCAAAGTCCTGTGGTGAAGCCCTGTGGCTAGAGCCAGTGGTTGAGGTTTCAAAGTCTCACGAAGCTTCTACCCCTGAGGACAAGAGTACACTGGGCAGTAGTGTGTGAAGAAAGTGACATGGAGCTCCTGAGACAGAATGCTTCTTTTCAAGCTCCTGCATTTTGAGTCTGTGAGATATGGTTGTCCTTACAATGTTGAAATGTGTGTCCAAGTTGCTCATTTCCAAGTGGAACATTTGGTGAAACTGGACTGAAACACAGCTGAGAACATCCTTGACAAAGAAAACATCATTCAGCTGTTCAGACTTGTCATTTATAGCAGTGACGTTTACCTTCACGTCCTGTCTGACGGTTGGTCGGTTAGTTGACTGGTCATTTGTTTGTCAAATGGTTAGTTGGTTGGTTTTCCTTACATCTGCCCAAGAATAGAATATAAGCCAAGAAATAACCCATCACATTGAGAAACAGCCTTCTAATAAAAAAATGCTTCCATTTTCCAAGCAAAAAATGTAAACCTGCATATTTTACCTACTTTAACCCTAACCCTAGATTGGATTTAAGGGGACGGCTAGTTCTTGATGAAGTTATGCTCTCTCTGTACAAAACAACCGAATTTACATCTTGATTATTTGATCAGAATCTGAATATGGAGAGTGATCCAGAACTCGTCCTCTCTCCATCTGTTCTGATTTACATATCATTCACTGTTTCACTTTTAGCAGCTGTAGTCATAACACGTATGTAAAGGCAATCCATTTGATTTAATCAGTAGCAATCTTGCAGTTTTCTCATCTGGCAGTTTAGTGTACATTTCAGATCATTATTACATGACTGAAGGGCTGAAGATTGCTGTTTCGGTCTCAGGGCCATTTCCCAGCACAGCAGCAGGTGAACATTTTCAACGAAATAGCCTTACGAAATTCCGCCGTACAGCCAACAGACAAAGCCAGCAGCTAGCTTGTGAACATGGTGGAGCATTACCAGATGTTTCCCTCAGGATTTTATGGAGATCAGAAACAGAGCTCGTTTAGTGCTGATCAGGTAGAGTACAGTTTTAATTTGGGTTTTAAAGACCCCTTTTCCCTTCAAATGGACAGAAAACAGAAGCATCAAAGGGTCGAGAACTAAAAGAGTGAACTTTATGAGCCAGGTGACTATAAAAGTTTTTAACGCTGAGGGGCACGGTAGATTCAGGCAATAACTCAGCAGGGTCACTGCTCTGATGACCTCTAATATGTCGATCTCTCATTTTCACACCGTCATTCCTTCCTGTTACTTTTATTTGGGGAATTTCATCATGCGTTCATATTTATTTATGTGTGTTGCATGAGGTTGTTGGGCCGGACAGAGCGGACAGAGTGGACAAAGAAAGAGTGGAGAGAAACCACCACAGAACAGCATTAACTGATTATTAGAAACAGCGTCAAGCAAAAGGAACAATTGTCAGGACCTATTTATATATACGACAACATAAAAAGGTTACATCAACAGCTGTTGAGGACCCAGCAACCCCAGGAAGGCCATAGCCCACTGCAAACCACATGCCCACCCCAGAATACGGCTTGAGGAGAGCAACAGAGGGAGCCAATGCCCAAGCTGACCAAGTAGCCCAGCAAGGTGTGGGAGTGGAGGAATGTTCAAAATTATGTTTTATCACTTGTGTAATGAACCCAAGACATAAACCTAAGTGTTTTGTAAATAAGTAAAATAAACATTTAAAAATACATTTGTCATAGATGACCACCATAAAAAGCTGATCTTCCAGAAACAGAAGCTGGGGATGACTAGGTTGGTTTCCATGGAAACCTGTTACCAGTAAAAAAAAAAAAAATACAAATGAGTAAATAAGCTGAATAATGGTTCTCCCTGTTATCATCCACAGAATCTCTAATATGTTCTAATACAGTGACGTCCTCATGTATTGTCGCTGAACATGTGAAAAACCTTCTTCAGTGCAGTACAGTGGGAAGAGTGATAATAATGATACCTTTTCAGGTTCCTGGTCCATGGACGTGCCCCTACAACTGCCACAAGTTGTACTCCAGGCATTCCAGCAGAAGGTGGGGCACCACCTCGGCGTGATGCTTCATTAGTGCATCCTGAATCAACATGGCTGCTTCTCCAGAAGTCGACCAGTCAGCTCCCTCAACCATGTGTCTTAAGACAAATGTAAAACAGATAAGGCTTTAGTAGATGCATAATATTGAATGATATGTGTGTGTGTGTGTGTGTGTGTGTGTGTGTGTGTGTATATATATATATATCTATATATATATATATATATATATATACACACACACAAATATATACAAAAGTACAAAACAATACTAAATTGCAACCGAGGATACTGCTTATAATCAACTAATTCTACACAACAAGCAGGTTTACATGTACTCAAGACATTATTGTCACTCTGGTTTTACAAGTGTGTTAAAAACACGTGTTGATAAATTAAAAATAATTATTTGAATGTGGGTTGGAAGAAGACAAAAAGACTAATGATGTATGTAATTCACTCTATGAATAAGATAGTTCACACATATGGTGATAACAACTCAGTGAACAAACATGCATGTGCCTCCTGCTAACATCAGGCAGAAAGGCTAGGAATAGAGGAAATTATAAAAGTGCTGAATAAACAAACCTGTGTTGCTTGCGTCGAGCTGCTGTGATATGGGCCGTATCTACGTCATCTATCCCGGCGCAGCTCTGTAGCTTCCCCGGTCTCAGGCCTACATCACCAGCGTAGCATAGCAGCTAACGTTAGCCGCTGATACATGACCAGGGCAACCGACGGGAGCTCAGCGATCAGACCACGATCAACAACATTAACAAAATGAACACAGAGGCTACGGCGCTGCAACGATAGCTCGGGTGTCGATTGATGTTTATAGACGTTAGTAATACTGTAAATATACGAATATAAAATAACTTGTCTCTTCTGAGTGGCTGCTTGAGGCTGTTGAAGCCGTGGGGCCACCGTAGCTCAGGAAAGGAGGGGCTGAGTCGGGACACTCGCAGTTAGTTGTAATACCTAAGTTTCACCACCAGATGGCACTAAACATCCCACACTGCACCTTTAATATGATTGATGATGAGTGGAGTGACTGGATGATGTGTCAGAGAGTGATTTGACCTCTTTCCCAGAGTCTTTTGGAGGCTGCAATATCCCTTTGCATCATCGGAGAGAGAAAAACATAGACATTGTGTTGTGTAAGGTTGGATTTAGAGCCCTTTTAAAGATATATACTTCTTTTTTGTATTGTTTTGCTGTTCTGTCATTTCTTGTGTTGCATCTCCAACATTACTTATGTCTTGTACCATCCTGTCTCTGCGGTACACAAGCCACCGAGCCAGGAGACTAATCTAATCATTTAGGGCCTGCTCTTGAGTAGTAAATAATTTTCTTGGCATATCACAAGGTTTGTGGGTGTGTGTCTGTGTGTGTCCTCTTCAGTTTCTGCTCTCGCGCCATAGTCCTTTACACACCCAGAGGACAGCGGCAGCCCCAGACCCTTTTTCCTGTTCAACCCCCCCCCCCCCCCCCCCCCCCCGCACCACCACCCCCCCCCCCCCGCCCCCCTTGTTCTTCAGTGACACACAATGGTCTATATTTCATGTCACTCCGACTAAACTGCTCTGCTGTTGAGATGTCCACTTTAAAACTTGATGCACTCCTTGTGTATGGATTTGGCTGCCATGCCAGCAAAGCACTTTGCTTTGAGAGAGGAATTAAACCCCCAGTGTTTTTCTATGATAGATTAAATAGGGAGGAGAGCGGAGAGGGCCGGGCTCCTGGGAGGGGCATTACCCAAATAAAGAGACGCTGCCAAATGCCAACAGGGTGTGGGCGAGGAGGCTGGCCTCTCTGATGTGCGTATCTGCACATGTGGGTGGCAGTTTGCATGCACCGTGAGGATTTCCACAACGTCTGGGAAACAATACATATGCCTGCTCTTGTGTTTGTGTGTATGAGCCAGTGTGCATGTTATGTAATAGCAAAATCACTTATACTTAAATGCACCCAGAGAAGAAAATGGAGCATATACAGAAAAGATTTTAAAAAATTATAGTGTTAATACACCCACTGTAAGTATATCTGAAATATTGTACCAAGCCAAACATGCTAAATGAATGTGCATGATAAAGAATCATGGAAGAATGATAGTTATTTAAACAGAATATGAAATATTCCCTGACCCAAGAATGAAAACTTTCTCCAGAGCAGCTTCTCGATATAAGGTGCTATATTGCACTGTCATGGTTTTAAAGTAGCCCAGAATGGACAAACTAAACACCTTTTGAGTTTTGATAACCAAAGACTAGAAGAGATATCACTGTGATATTCTTTAATAAAGTTTATAGACAGAGCATGGTCCAAGGAGGATGGTGTGGATCCAAGATACTTTTTTTTCCCATTTTCTTCAGTATTGTAAAAGAGGACATTGTGGATCCTGATGAACGAGCATATTTTTGGGTCTGATATCCAAACCAACAAAAATCTAAACGTTGTCATTTTAGATATGGTACATTCAAGTTCAATCTTGAAAGTACAGCGTTGGAAAACAACACAAAAAGAGATATGATTTGGGAGGTTTTGATGCCACCATATCATAACAATGCATTAACGTTACTCATCCGTGTCTTTCTGGGATGTGGATGAGTGAAACCTCAAACAACAGGTATTGCATGCGGCCACTGGAGGCAGCGGCGGGAAACAACACAGGGATGGGAATTGCAAAGACACAGCTCAGAGCGGAGTGAGCACCAAAGGAAGGTTTTGTTTGCTACGTCTCACATGTTTGGTTACTCAGGCTAATGAGCAATAATTAGACAGCAGCCAATTAACTATGGCCACCAGACTGAAACCAAGGGAAATGAAGAGAGGGGGAAAGAGGAAGTGGAAGAAGAGAGAGAGGGAGAGAGAGGGTGGTGGCGGCGAAGAGAGAATGATAGATGGATAGATACATGACCAGGGAATCACAAGTGATGCAACTGGGGAATTAGTTCTTGTGTGTACATCTGTGTGTGTGTGTGTGTGTGTGTGTGTGTGTGCGACTGTGCATGTGT